>JACSYO010002129.1:907500-1090000 GCA_016806645.1 Ophiodon elongatus
GTACAATATGTGAGATGTCATATTTTGAGTGTCTTTTTTTTTTTTTACACCTCAGATCCAGGCATTCAACACGAATATAATAGAATACATTATGTATGACACTATGGACAATACATAGATGTAGAAAAGAAGCATGAAGTTGACATTCAAAATAAATGGCATATTGACATGACACCACTCAGTAGTGTTGAAACACCTCTCTATCCCTTTGGTGTCACTATTGCTGATGAAATGTCACAAACAAAGCTAATATGCCACAAATAAAGTGAAACTGTAGCTGGCACTGTGGACACAAATAAGGAACCTCACATGTTTAGATATTTTCATTCCAGGATAGGGAGGATGAAGAGCAACAGAGCCACAACTTCTACAATAAAGGACCCAGTTTGGCTATACAAAGTGCTTCGGACAGATATGGTAACTCTAGACATATACTGTAGGTCATCATTAACCAGAGTGATTGTTGGTGATGATTAGGGAGTGACAACAACTTGATTTCCTGCATCATATTTCCATTAACAAAGCATAGCGAATCCACCATCAATATGATTTGGATATGATTTGGATCAAGGGACAAAATAAGTTCCAGCACCTCCATCTTCAAACACCACCACCACCACCACCACCCACGGCTGTTATAAAGTCTGGTTTTGTGTTTGGAAATCGACAATAGCTTCTTATGCAACAATTATCGAGCATTGTTCTCTGGCGCCAACAATAAGAGCTGAAACAGTCTTTAAAAATGCCAGAGAAATATTGAGCGGATGGACAGAGGCAGCGACTGAGAGGAGCAGTTATGAAGCCTGTCATTTCCTTTTATTCACCTTTTATTTTCATTTATTTTCTTTTAAATTAAGTAAATTAGCTGTAAGGTCACCAACAGAAATCAAAATATACTGTATATTAAACTAATAAACTTGTGAATTTTAATTCTGCAAACAATATGATCTGAATTTTATCCACTCACTTGGTTGTCTCTCAGGTTACCGCACCAGCAGCTGTCCCTTTTGCCACAAAATAAAAATAAAAAAGGTGCAAATAATCAAGGATTTTTCACTAAAATATGAGGCACTGTCTCATAAAAGGTCACCAGGGTCAGATGCCCCAAATGTTGATAAAAAATAAAACTCTGTAAAACATTTAAATATAATACTGCTGCTTTTCTGTGTTGAGAAGGTTCAGGACTCATCCTCATCCAGTCAGGACCATAGGGGCAATCAATCTTTTGGGCCATCTTCTCTGTTACCTGTTGAAAATCAATGATTGGAAATATGTATGGCAGCTTTCATTGCAACATCCCATAAAAAAATGCTGCATTACAGTTTTTGTCCATCATATACACACAGAAAATGGAACTATGCACAAAATTCTTAAAACTTTCACTCAAATAGAAATTCTAAATCTACCGGGACTGGTTTAGGATTATTATTGTGTGTTTGTCTCTTTTTGGCAAATGAGATACACGCAAAATATGACTGAAGGGAGCAGGGGAGAGCCTGTAACCATAGCTTTATGTGATAAAATGATTTAAGAGACAAAATATCATCAATATTGTCAAGTTGATATCAATATTTTACGGTTAGCGTCAATACCTGTCGTGACACCACTAAAACTATACTATGACTTTTGAATGACATTGTTATTAAAAACTAGATTATGACTTTCATGAAATTTTAGCATACCATACTATACTTGTTTTTCTGACTTACTATACAACAACTATTTATGACATTTTCATAATATTCTACATCATGACTATTTATAGAATACTCTGCTATGCTTTTTTTCTGACATACTATACTATTACTTTTATGACATTTTTATGGCATACTATACTATTACTTTTTTATTGGCATACAATACTATGATTTGTTTGTGACAAACTACTGTATACTAGGACTTCTTTATCGCATACTTTGTCTATGACTTGTTTATGACATTTTCATGACATTCTAAAACACAACTTTTTATAGCACACCATACTATACTTGTTTTTCTGACATACTATGTTATGACTTCTTTTCCGACATTTTTTCGCAGATATACTATAACTTTTAATGGTATACTATACTACGACTTTTTATTAAATACTATACTAGGATTTTCAAAGACATGCAATGCTATACTATTTCTTTTTATGACATTTTCATTACATATCATACTATGACTATTTTATAGAATAATATACTAAGATTTTTCTATATACACTATATACCTTTTTATGGAATACTATACTATGACATTTCAGTAATATATTTATGACGTACTATAATATTACTTTTTATGACATTTGAAAAGTCATATTGTAGGTATGCGACAAAACAATTTCATAAAGAAATTCATATTTTGATATACAATGTAATTTTATGTCAATGTCTAGAATAATATGCCATTAAAACACTGCTACCAAACTATTACTTTTTCATGTTATTTTTTACTTTTTTATGATATTTTTTATGGCATACTGTATTATGACTTTTCTAAAACATTTTGTATTACATGATATATACACACCATCCTATTTATTTTTAAAGACATACTATACTGTGACTTTTTAAAGACGTATACTGACTTTTTAATGCCATAGTATATTATTACTTTTTATGACATGACATACTTTACTATGTTTTTTCTTCATTTTGATGACATACTATACAATTACTATTTAAATCAGATAATATACCATGACCTTTCAATTACATTATATGAACTTCTTTGTGGCATTTCTACATCATGATAACATTACTTTTTAATGACACTTTACTATGGCTTATGTACATTTTTATGATATTCGACATACTATGGCAAAAAAATGTATGATATACTATACTACGACTTTTTATGACTTTTTCATGACTATATAGGGCTGTCACGACATCAGAATTTTACTCCAAGATTAGCGTGACCCAAATAATATTATAGCGATATTGTTGACAAATTAGATGAAAAAAGACATGTCTTGTTAGCATTGGTGTCGCAGATTAAGAAACACAGCAGCATCTAACCAGACAGAAGATATATATGCAGGTACAATACATTTAAATGCAGTTATAATGTGGCTCAGCTGAGTAGCCTATCCCCCAAACCGATGCTGGCAGCACACTTTTCCCCACTAAGCTCAGGTGCCGGACAACATTTGTACCCATGTTTGTAAGTTAGACTAGAAAGAGACTTATATGGGTTGTTGTTAAAAGTCTGCACCTCCCCCATCCCATCCCCCCCAAAAAAGTATCCCTTTTAGTTTATGTATGCTGTAGCAAAAAGGAAAGTGCAATTATTACTATATTAAATGATTGTGAATTTAAGATCTGAGAGGGTTTCATCATTATACAACAGTCCTGTGTATGAAAGACAGTTAATACAGACCTGAAGCTGAGCCCATGTGGGGGTCGGAGACATGTGTGATAGAGAATCGTGAGACCATGAAACGGTTAAGTGCTACAGCTGCAGGTTTTGGAGCCTCGGGACGGTTGGAGGGAGATGTGGGTGAGGACGGGGGCTCGGGGATGGTGTCAGGTGAGGACGGATGAGGCTCTAACAAGAGTTCATCTTCCCAATCATAACCCCCACCTGAATGCACACAGACAAGTCAAAATTGCAGTTATTGTGAACATTCTGAGCTACATCTACAAGGATAACTCTGCACAGCATGTTGTCTCCTTGACAAACTCACCCTTCTCTGAGTTGTTGCCATCTGTTTCTTCAGAAACACAGAATGGTTCACAGGACCCAGCTTCAAGTTCAGGGTCAGGTTGCAGCTGGTGGTCAGTGTTTTTTTCCCCCGAAGTTTCCTGTCCATTGGACTCTGTTCCAGTGGAGAAGGCGTAATCAGCCAACTCTCCCGTGGGGCTCTCCTAGAAGACATGAACGTAAATATCCCCCTCATTCTCTAAAGCACTAAAGCAATCGTAAATAGACAATACACATTGAACAACTTTGACCTATTAAGGTGTCATACCTGGTCAAAAAGGAACACCGTAACATCATCAAAAAAGGACACCGCTTTCTTCTTCCTCTCCAACTCGTCACAGAAGGACTGGGTGAGCAATGTGGGCATCTTCAGGAGACTGCGGAGGTGTCTAGCCCTGCTGCAGTCGCTTACCACCACTGGCACCGGGGTGAAATCCTCCTCACTCTCCTCACTGTCTTCATCCTGGATGTTATAAGTCCTCAACTCTTCATCAGACTCGCTGTCATCTGAATCATCTTCATCCTCTGCCTCTTCCAGCGGGGCTCTCACATCTTCTCCACAGAGCTCCAACAATGACGAGGAAGAGGACAGGTCGACAGGACCGTTAGATTCCTCACATAAGCTGTCCTGTGAGTCACATTCCCCCGCGTCTATGTCCTCAAAATCTTCCTCATTGATTCTCACACTCTCCCTTCTGTCCTCCGTCTCTTCCTTGACGTGATTAAATTCGGGCAGCTCATCCTCTGTGGATCCATCACCACTTTCATTTTTGTTTGGGGCCTCATCTCTGTAGTCAGTTATGGTGGAGTCAGAATGCAAAGACTGGACAGGAGAATAATCTTCTACTCTCCTGTTCCCCTCATCATGGTTTCCTGAGGCCTCCTGGGCTGTGGAAGAGGCCTCAGACCCAATGGAGGAGCTAAGGTCTGAGGAAGGCTCCTCTCCTGAGTGCTCCGACTCCAACCCGAGATCATCAACTGCAGGGGCAGACTCTTTAGTCAGGCAGCCACCCATCTGTGGAGGAAACGGTGATAGCATGGACAACCCAGGGGTGGGGAGGGGATGGGTCGAACCAAGGTCAGGCTCTGAGTGATTCACCAAAACACACCTTTTGATGTGTGTCAGATTTGTGAAATGTTTCTCGTTTAATTGTCTTTTCACAATATCATCATCTTTGATAGAGCTCAATTTCTCAGCAGGAAAGTCCCGGTTACTTGAACCTGAAAAGAACTTACTGCCTTCCTCTTGAGGGCTCCTCTCATTTTCAGCATCATAGTCTGAGAAATAAGCTGAATCCCTGTATGCATTCTTATCATTCAGGCCCTTTAACTGTAGCTCTGAGGTGCTTGTGGAAGTGCAGACCCCTTGTCCCAAACCCACTTGAAGAACTAGTTCTGGTTCTCCCCCCAGCCTAGGGCTCCTCTCACCACCCCGGGGATCTCCAAGCTCTTTGAAGAGAAACTCTGGGGATTCATTGTTCTCTGTGTCATAGCCACTGTCTAGGGATTTAGGTAGGAGAGGGGTATTGAAGGGATCGGGGCTGAAGGCCTGATTACAGGGGCTTGCCATTGATGAGGACAGGTTAAGGGTGTCTACAGAGTCAGGAGTTCCCTCTAGATGCTTTAATGGGCTGAGCTCTTCCTCCTCTAGCTCAGCATAGTCCAGGTTGAAGTCGGCAAAGATCCCTGACGTAATATCTGTGATGTCATCATCATCATCCTCACTAAAGTCACCAAGCTCAACCAGGTTAATACTGGAGTCTCTGACCCTCACTCCACTGTCCAATGCTCTGCTACTTTCTGATGTATCTGGATAGTTTAGCCTCTTGTCTCCACGACCAACAGGGATTCCTGTTGAAACTCCCTCCCACATGTTACCTTGTTGCTTTTCTGACAAGGCTGCTATCTGACCAGTCTGAGCCTCCTTGAAAGAGGATGGAGACTTTATACAACTTGCCTCAGGTATCATCTTAGGCTTCGAGTGCAGTCTTTCTCCCTGAAGCAACAACTGCTTTTCATATTGTCCCTCCATTTTTCGACCCTCTGTACTTCTGGCATTAATACTTGAGCTGGGAAGGGAATACATACTTCTTAGATGTTCTGCAGTTAAGTTATTTTCTGCTTGAGTGGCAGCTTCCTCTTTTTCTTTGAGACATAAGTGAATGTATGAATCTAATTCACTGGGCTTGCTAGCAGCGTTACAACCAGAGTCTCCTCCTTCTGCCTCCAATGTTGCACAAAACCTGGAGCTGTGGAAGGTTCTGGTGGTGGCCTTGGTTAAAGACCATAATTCTGCTGTGTTAGAGTGAGCAGTATATTGAAGATCCAGATAGCTGTCATGCCCATTGCCTGTCTGCCTGCCATCAAAGCTCAGGCTATTATTGTTTGCTGAATGGTTTGAGGTCCAGTTAGTGGCCTCTCCTTCAGAGAAAAGGTCATCCTCAATGTCGTCACCTCTCTGCTGGCCCACCAGCAGACCGTCGTCGGTCCCGACATCAATGCTAATGTGATTAACAATGGGTAGTGTCTTTCTAAGGGGACCCATCATATTAAGGGAGCTTTCATTAACCGTGCTCCGGCCCGTGCCCGCTTCAAGGTAGGGATCACAGAACCCCAAGCTTGGGCTGCTGACTGCTTGTGACAAACTGCGTGGGTTTTCTAAACGCCCAACTGGATGGACAAGGTTTGATCTGGACTCTGGCGATGTATCTAATTCAGACAGACAGGATTGGTGGGACTTGTATGCTGATGACTGTTCACAGTAGATTTTGTCGTCTTGACTGGATGAGAAGCAGTTGTGCGAGTGGCCTAGCTTTACAGGGCTGGTGCTGGATGACTGTCTCAGCAGTGGCTCCATGCTTAGTTGAACAGTGGGGCTTGAATCAGAGTCATAGGCAGTAGATTTGTTGTTGTCAGTTGACCAGTAAGCACTGGGCTGTGCCATGGATTGACCAGTCCGACTCTCAGAAGACAACCTGCTGCTGCTGGCCTCCAGTCCTGGACTGTAGTCCACCACGCTGTCATCCAAGTTAATGTTACACTCCATTGGTTCCTCTATGCGAATGTAATACTCGCTACTGACCGAGGGGCTGTGGGCACTCAACACTGGGACGACACCAGGGTGTTCAGGTTCATAATAGGATGGAGATATACCTGATGTCAGGCTGTCAGTCTTGCAGCCCCCTGAGGTGCTTCCTTTACTTGAATAGTAGATATCCTGGTAATATGGATTCCCCTGGCCCAGTGTCCCACTGGTGGAGGAGGAGCAGTAAGGCTGCTCAGCTCGGGCCTGCTCCCATTTGTACTCAAAGTTGAGACCATGGCTGGTCTCTGTGACGGTCAGCAGGTCATCCCCTGTGTCAGAGTGGAAGCTGTCAGAGAAGTGCTCCAAGAGGGGGAAGGAGGACGAGGCAGAGGAGGCCAGCTCCGCTGCCTGAGGTTGGTCTGGACTGGGGACGTCAGCTGAGGCAGGTGTAGGAGTCAGGACTAGGGATGTGGATGCAGCTGTGTGGGAGGTGCTGCTGAACAGGTTGGGTCTCAATGCATTCCAACGTTGTTCAAAGTCTTCCTCAGCCTCACTCGAGCCTTTGGCACACAAGTATGTGACCAGAAGGTGGACTTCCTCACTGCTAGGTCTCAGCTCTGGCTGCAGCCAGCAGAACTGCATCACCTCATACCTGGACAGAAAGAGAAGAACAAAATCGAGGGCAAAAGAGATTAAATGTTATAATTGTGTTACTGTTCCTTACGTCTGCATATCAGTTAGCTAAGAAGATCTTATTAATATCTATAGTTTTTTACATAAGGAGAGAAATAGCCAAAAGTAAAACAATTGATCCTAGACTCACATCAAGGCGATGTCAGCATTTTCTAGCAACACATAGTACTTGTTCAAGACATATACAGTATATGAAGGAGGTGCAGTGCAGATGCTGACATAGTTAAAAGATGTTTACTTTCCTCCTTGGAGCCTCCTCAGCAGAGAACATTTAATTTAGTGAAGAACAATTTTGAAAATAAATAAATAAGAACAATATTTGGCTGGCTTCCCAGGTAAAGATGAATGAGGTGATTTTACTCTGGTCGATGCCAAGGGGAATCATAAAGAATAGGGGAAAGTATTGATCATCTGCCCTTGCTAGCAAAGAGAAATATTGCTACAGTGAACTGGTGCACCACTAAAAGCAGAACCATATTTCAAAAACAAGACACATTGACTTGTTAAAAATTAATTGGTCAGCAAGACCTGAAGGCTTTGTAATGTCTAAAAATGTATGTGGTATCAAGATACATAAGAGTCAGCCCGTACATGTGTATGTAGTGTATGTCTCCCCGAGTGTGTGGGCATGGATCTATGTCTCACCAGCGCTCAGCCAGGGGGAATTGGAGCAGGGGTTTGGGTAGTTTGAGCTGCTGTTCCTTCACAGCATATGTCAGCACCTGTCTGTCAGAGTAGTGTCTGTACGGCTGGTTTCCCAGCTCAAACAGCTCCCACACAGTCACCCCCAATGACCTGGAATGAGCAAAGAAATCATTAAGTGCACTCCCTCATATCTCAGATATGGCCATGTTCCAAACAAGCTGTAACCGCCTTTATGTTATATCACAAGTATATTTGTGCTGTACACATATTTTCCAAGAGTTTCACAATAAAAGCAGAGGACATTACAGGAAACATAAGTGGAGCATCCAAAGTAACATCATAACAATATAATATGCATTAAATCAAAGTAAGAGTATTTCATTCCAATTTTTATATACTGAAGAAAAAGAATCTTTGTTAAACCATTTCTATATTATGATAAAAGGTGATGTTGGTATGGTAGTGTTATCTTATTAAACTTGCAATAATTTTTCCTGTTTGTCTCTCTCTTTAAATATCTCACCATATGTTGCTGGATTTAGTTTGGTCAACTACCAGCAGGTTTCCGTGTACTTCGTCTATGAGCTCAGGTGCAATCCAGCGTAGGGGCACCCACATCTGGTCTTGTGTTACATAATAGTCATCCTATAAAACAACAATAACAAAAAAAAACATGTTGGGGTATTGACAGGGTGAAAAAAGGTAAAAAGCAGTCAATAAAAATGACATTATCAAAAGACAGTCTGACCTTGTATCGGCTGTGAGAAAGGCCATAGTCTCCGATCTTGACTGACATTTCTGAAGTTAGCAGACAGTTTCGCAAGGCCAAGTCACTGTCAAAACAAAAGAAACTGTCATTTAATAGAGTACAATGGAGCTACATAAACAAACACATATTTATTGATCTTCTTTAAAGACCCTGAAAAAACATTTGTAATTTCAATCTCAAGTTAGAACAGTTTAAGGTCATTTTACTTTTTAGTCTTCTTTAGTTTTGTCTCTGAACATCACACTGGTTTTAAGTGGGCGGGGCTCCGTCGGAAAACAAGTTGAATGTAATGAATGTTTTCAATGAATGTCTCACAGCATCATGATTGTACTATGTAGCCACTTTATTAATTCAATCATATCATGCAATCTGTACATGTAAAGTATCATGTACTGTTTCTTCTCACCTGACTATGTAAAGAACCGGACTAAACAAAGTCACTTTTTGTTTAATCTCACCTCCTCCACAAACAGTGAGCTCTTTCGTCTGGCAGCCACTGATTGGTTGCTATGGCAGCCACCACAAGGCTGAGAGAGAGCGATAGGGGCACACCCCCCGCAACAAAATCACTGATGCTGGAGTTTTTGACAACGACTCAGGCAGCACCAGGATGTTGTTGCGGGGAGAGACCAGCAGGGGGTGCACAGAGCATTTGGGTTCTTTTCCAGGGCATTCAAATTCAAGTTGATGTCGTAAATAGAGCTAGACTGACTAACACACTGCACCTGTGTATAAAGTTGTATTTGTGGAGTTGCAGAAGCCCTGAGGCAATGTCACACGCCATTCGCTGGAGGATCAAAGGGTCAGGAGTCTCAGAGTCAGCCACCCGACAGCTGCGCAGATAGCTCTTCAGATCACCCTGAGAGGAGAAAGGAAATGAGGTTTGAAGCTGCTCTAACCATTTATGAATAATCCAAACAAAAATGTAGAAAGAAAGAAAATAATGAATTTGATCATGAAAGTGTGTCTCACCAGAGGGCAAAACTCCATGACCAGCAGATAAGGAGTGACCTCTGAGCACTGTGCCAGGTACTGCAGGAGGGCAGGGTGCTGGAGGGTTCTGATGGAGGAAACATGATTTGAGTTGGTATGAATGCACAATACAAAAAATAAATAAATAAATAATCTAAGTTGTTTTATTGCTACGTCCTTCTACTCATGCGCTAAAGGGCTGTGCTGAGTAATCGCTGATGTTTCAGTGAACTGACCGGTATGGCTGTGCCTCCTCCAGGAACTGCATCTGATCCTGGACACTGGCACTGGCTTTCAGCTCCTTTACAACCACCTGAGTGGTGCTGAGGCCCGCATTGACCTCACCCAGCAGAACCTGGGAAGTATACAGAAGTACTTTGTTACCAAACTCTAGGACTGCAGACTGTGATTCATGAGAAAGCATCACTATGGAGTTACAAAGTGAGGAAAGAAAACTAATAAGATTGGTTCATGAGCAAATCTAAGAAGTGTAACAGCAGCATGTACTGTACAGTAAATAGTGAGGAATTTACTGTGACTGTGAATTTCAACTCCTCTCCTTAACACAAGTGCCAAAGATTAGCTTTGCTAGAGTGATCATCATCATCATCACATTACCATTGCATTCCTCACAGAGTAGAACACATTGGTTTACAGTTAATACAGTAGAAGTACAGTAAAGAGGCAGTTGAAAGCAAGTAATAATTAGTACAAAGGGGGTGTCTACAGACACACAAAATATTTGTTTGTGTGTGTTTTTAGGAACAAAACAAAACAATCATGTTTCACCTTGCCAAACCAGCCATGTCCAATCTCCTTTAGATAGAGTAGACTATGGCGGCCAAGATCGGATGATTTCAGCAGCTGGACTGGAAAGGAACAGTGAGAAAGACATATGATTACTTTTAGACAGGAAAAAATGAGAAAATGTTGTAGTTTGAAAGAAGAGAAGAAAGGCTTTCAATGAGTAAAGTCAATAAAACAAAAATAGAAGGTCACAGAGAAAAAATACAAATTCCTCTCAGCCCAAAAATGAATGTACATTTTCCTAAATAAAACATTGCATCAACTGAAGAAGACAGATTGCCTGATTGCAAATAAACCCAACTTTCCAACATATGTTAAATAAGTATCTACAAGAGCAAGGAAACTTTAAGCCAGCGATTTGTGTGCAAATTCAAATACCTCCGTGGATCTTCATATTTCAAGAGCGGAGGTGATGATGGTGAGTCAAAAGATGATGGCGGAGCACTGGAGCGGCCAGCCACTCTGAGCACCGGGACCAGGGACTGAGTCGGAGTCCCAGGCAGGGATGAAGTACTGGTTCAGAGTGTGAGAACCAAGAGCCTGTGGCCCCAGCTCCAACCCCAGGCATCTTCGCCTCATTGTGTGTATTTGAGAAAAAGCCCACGGTCGCAGTGTGTGTGTGAGAGAGCCTCGGCAGGATTTAACCCTCCGAGCCCTCGCACAGCTGAACAAGCTCGCCACGCTGCCTCTCCCAGTCTGCACCGAACTCATTCTCCAACTGGGACACAGAAAAACACACATACTGTACTGTCCTCGTCTAGAGCTCTCCAGCTGTCGAGCAAACAAGGAAATCCTGGATCCCCAAACAGGCTACATTTAAAAGTACAGTAAGCGGAGCAAGATAGAAGCGTATCACAGCTTCGAGTCAGTGGAGCAATCTGCAGACGGTGGAGGATTTCTGCCCTGGGCGCTGAGATTTTCTGGTCATGTATCCCGCCTGATGTGACCGTCACGCATGTTGGTCGTGTGCCGACTGACGCGCCGGCTCTGTGTGCAGCTTCAAGACACCCAGTAGTGACATAAGGCCCACATAATGCCCCCCTGTCACCCAGGACAGCAGCATTCCTCAGCCAAACAGGACACAGACACTGCTCTGTCAGATGCAGAAAAGACCTCTGTCATACACACTCACCACCCCTATCTCAAGCCTCCCCTCCCCGCTCTTAGGTCCTGGTGCATGCCACCACCCTTCCCCTGTCTCTCCTCATTCTGTCACAGACCCCTCACTGTATTCTACCCATAATGCCAGTCCTCCACTGGTGCGTTCCATGGACGTTTTAGCCCGGCCTTATGCTCACCCACTGCCCAGCCGGCCTAAATCAGGGCCATTGTTTGGCTCGCTCGCTCACACACTCATGCTGCGTCTCCTGGTACCCAGTGGACCAAACACAGAAACACACAGGCACACAAACACTCATGTGCAGACACACACAAGGCCCTTTCTCCACTGGAACGTTGGGCAGAGGTTGTCACGGTGATAACAGACCCACACTTTTACACCCACCCTCCCCCCCCCTCCCAAGCCTCCACCACCCCTCCCTGACAGAGAAAAATAAAAAAGTGGTATTATTCCGAATGTGGAATGTGTGAGCGTGAGTGTGCATTCCCGTCCTACTCGTGGCATTTCCGGAGAAGATGGTGGGGTGCAGTGAGGCTGTGGGATCGGTGGGCCAATGGAAAGACACACACACACACACACACACACACACACACACACACACACACACACACACACACACACACACACACACACACACACACACACACACACACACACACACTTTGATGCATCGAGTCTCTGTAGTGGGTTTGAATGAAAAGCAGGACTGTCAGATCAATGGCAAACGTTGTACTTTGTGTTCATACAGATGCATAAGGGATGTAGAACACGCCATTCATGCTAAGCGTATTAAACTATACAACTAGTGTTTTTGTTTAACATGTAATCACTAGGCAGCTCATTTTCTCCGTGTATGTCGATGTGGGGGAGGATAACATTTGACATGTGCATAATGTTAATATGTATGGAGGAGCCTGCTTAAGTCTTCGACTTGCAGTTTATTGTAGTAATACCTCTGACATATGATAATCCTGCCATTTCCTATTCTCTCTATCTTTTCCCATTTTTGCACAATTATTAATTTGTCAGATATTAGCATAGCAATGGAGAGGCTACAAAAAATCTAATTTCCAATGCACAATTTGTACATGTAAAAATGGTATATAATAGGAACAACATATGAAAGGGGGAATGAGTAAGAGACACTCTCGTCTCGTTTCGCCATCTATCCATTCCTCGCCCTGCAACACCTGGTCCAATCATACAGCGGTAGCTATGGAGGACAGAGGGAAGGCTAGTGATTGGCTGTGAGCCTGAGGCTGCCTTGCCCAATCATTGCTGGAGCTCACATCCTGGGATGCTAAGCCCCGACTCACCTCCCTTCTGGCTGAGCACAGTGCAGCGCAGACAGCCAGTGAGTCATGCAGGGAGAGGCACTCAGGATCTGGCTTACACAGACATTCTCACACACACACACACACACACACACACACACACACACTGCACACACATGCGCATGCACATTTTAACAGACTGGGATGGAGGCAAAACGACCTGAAGAAAAACAAACTGAGGAAGATCATGGATGTAGAAATGTAACGCACCAACATAATATGGATGTGTGCTGAAGCGCTGACGTTAGATTATGTAAGATTCAAATAAAATAGTAGATTAATGTGAAGTAGTATGTATTTACGACTTGCATAGAACCCAAGAAATATTATACACTAGGATTAGGTCAGATTCCTTCATCTTCAGTGAGATGCAGTTTTCACATACAGCATGCAGGTCAATTTCTAAATGCATTACACAATGTACAGATGTCTCTCAATGGTTGAGAGAGAGGGCAAGAAAGAAGAGACATCAAATAAAAGATAACAAATGAAAGAGGCCAATCCAAATCTATCGAGCCAGTTACATAACTCATTTGTGCTGTGCTCCAGAGAGGTAACAACCTTTTTTAATAGTCTATTAGGGTGGCAGACATTCACTCTTTAATAATGACTATGGAGATATGCAATACAGAAAAAAAAGAGAAGATGAAAGAAAAGAAGAAATGAGAAACACCAGGGAGCAAAAATTAAACTTAAAAGACAGGTCATTAAAAGTCCAAGCAGATATAATTTAGAGGTGTAATGTGTTGATGGTATTGTGTAGTTTCTTACTGGATCTGCCAGGCTGTTTGGAGACAGGCAGGGAGACCTCAGTGAGGGGAAGGATGTAGACCTCGGGGCCATTCTGGGAGGAAGGCGAGGCCAGAGCGGAGAGATCTGCCTGGTACTCCTCTCCCTCAGTGTTTTCAAACTCCTGGTGCAGAGAGACATGCTGGAATTAGTCATCCACTCACACAGCCATCCTACCACTGAGATAGTGGGAGACAATGGTTCAACTGTGAGGGCATTCAAATGCATTGAGGCACGCCCACCGAGCTATATACATAAGTCATGTACGTTGTGGGGTGTATTGTGTGGGTCGGGACAAAGACGCTGTAGGGGGAACACGCTAATGTGCGAGTTCAAACTGCACACAAAGACTATCTTTCTTTCGCTCTGTCTTTTCTTTCTTCCTCATATACACTCACGAAACAAGGTCCCTATCATGAAAAAATACTAAAAGGTTTGTCAAAGACATTCACTGTTAAAATACGGGAAGTACAAAAATCAAACAAAATTATTTCACATACATAGTGTCTAGTTTCTGCAATTGTTTGTATGGAGTCAAAGGTACATTTTGGCTTTTATTTTAACCTTTGAGGACTTCTTGTTAACAAAGGATGTTTAAAAAAAATAAAAAAAACTCACTTACTCTGGGCTGAGTAAGGTTGAATTGTGTTAATTGGGAGCCCAGTATTTTCTGGGAAGTCTCATCAAAATGTACTTTTTCCCTTGAAGAGATAGGAACCAGTAGGAACCCCACATATGTGTCGTTGCGCTCTGTTCCTCAAACTGCTGAACAACACACTATTAATGTTACAGACTTTTCTTTGCTGTCACTGCACGCAATTACAACCTCAGGTCAGCACTAAAGACGGCCACACACTTGAATGAGTGATTGAGGCAAACCTGTGCTGCGGTTATAATGATTTCCTTGCCCGACTCATTTTTTTAGGTCACAGCAGACATGCAAAGTCTCTTGAATGAGGACCTCCCTTCTTTCCGTGTAATATATCAGGTCCTTCAGCCAAAGCCCCTCTTGATGATGTCCTGAACGTGTCCTTCCTCACAAAGCAACATCCCACAACAATTCAAGTCAACCTTGTTAGCGGTTTCTAAGACTGTAGCTATATTGGGAAAACGGGCTAGCAACAGTGCTTTGTTCACGAGCACTGAGCGATTCACCCATCCATCCATCTGCTGGTTAATGAACCGTTACCCATAAAAAGCCTATCTCCCACTTGCAGCAACCACAGAGGTAGAAAAGGAGAAAATTCTGAAGAGAAAACTGGAAGGAGATGAGAAAGAAGAAGAGCAGGAGATTAGGTTGCAAGATGGACTAATGTGAAATATTTGAATGGCTCATTGTGTGTGTGTTTACAGCTGCCCCAAAACATCAGTGTGGGTGTGTATGTATGTATGTATGTATGTACAGGAATGTGTGTTTCTCATTCAAGAGAACCATCTGCCACTCTCCTCCTCAGAGCGAAGTGTGAAAGCGAGCACCTGGCTGTGAGTCAGCGTTGCATAGCTCCCGGGAGGGCCTTCAGTTTAGAAAGCACTTAATACCCAGCCTCACACTACGCGCTCCAGTAAGAGCACCGTGATGGAGAGCAATAATGGAGCTTTTTGGATGGCGCAGCGGTGCGAATTTGAAGTCCCACACGAATGCACACCGTACAAGTATGCTGTTGAGAGACGATCCTGGTGCCAAAGAGAAGGGGCGAACAGTGGGAAAGCATTCTGTGAGGGTTGCTGCCAAACTAAGTGAGAAATATAGAAAATGTGATTCACTGAAATTATAATGCACTAAGATCAAGACAACAAGCATAGTTTGTATTCACTAATGTTACAATGTGTTGTGTACTATATTAGCATACATTTTAGCACATTGTAAATTCAAATTGCCCTGAGAACTCTACTGACAGAAGATTCTTTGTTAGTAACCACAAAGTGCTTTCTTGTTATCATAATCCTGTCATTGCCGTTTTCTCAAATGTCTTCCACACTTATTATTATGTTATCAATGACCTGTGAGCCAAATCTCATTAAAGCGGCATGGAGCACAATGGATGCTGTTACTCTCCACCTACTCTTTTGTACAACTTATGCATAACATTAAGAGGAAAAGAGGACTATAAAAAAGGAAACTTGTGCCTGCTTGTCCAATTAATTTAGGAATGGCTCGGCAAGATGCAGAGTCTCAAAAAATCGTTTTGAACAATGACCGTATGTTCATAAAATAAACAACATAGTGGTTTGTAACCATCACTCTGCCCTGCCTATATATTTAAATCAACCAGACTCAAGGCGGTTTACAGCATCATGACAAAATGAGTCAACTATTGCCGCTTTAGCAGCTGGAGCCGCCCTTCCGTCATTAGTCTTTTCACAGTAAAACGCGCGCCAATGGGAAGCAGACACAGACCGAGACTTCAACTGTTCCTGCAGGTTATTAAGATACATGTTCACATACCGTAATGAGGCAGAAGCGATCTGGCGTGGGAGAGACAGATGTGGGCATGCGCGCACATAAAAAAAAGTCCAGAAGTTAATAATGGCGCGTCTCTACGCTGTGCTCATTAGTGACACTATCATCCCTGCAGCACCTACCTACCACAGGCTGTTCGACGTGAATGCTGAAGCACAGACCTGACTCACCACATACATAAACAAGGAAGAAGCTGCTCTGCTCTCATCCTCTCCTGTTCTTTCCAATCAACAACAAAAAGGTAAATATGGTTTTCATTTCCTCTATTCCTAGCCCCATAAGTAATGCAACGAATTAGGTGAGAATATTGTGAATTCAAATTGCCAAATGATTTGCATAAGTGAACCATAAAAAAGGCTGTTCAGTCGGGGCTGTAATTGATCTCTCTCCACCTAAAAGAGTTACAAACATTAACTTGCAAAATATGTTTTGTTTCCAGTGCTATAAGAGGAGCAGCGAGTTAATGAGGAAACTTGTAAAGACAAGGAGCAGCCTGTACAGTGACTATAGGGTTTCTCCTCCCTCTCCCACTCCGTATGCCCCCTGCCTGTGTCAGTCTCTATTAGCCCTCAGCCTCGCAGTTCAGCGCTGATGTTTGACACAGCATGGCTGACTCATGCTGGCAGCTGAAGGCAACACAGAGATTGGGGAAGGGTACTTTCCTGGTTACATCCTTTGCATACAATGAGGGATTAATCCTCAGCAAAAGACTTCAGCATTAACAGTAAAAGCAGGTTAGGGAGTTGTATCAATCGTGATCCTTACATCTCCTCAGTATCAGATCTAACTTAAAATAGTAACACTGTACCAAGTGTTTTTCTGTTTGTTTTTTTTAATTGGCACTTTACTTGCCACATTTAAATTAGAGCTGAAACCAATCGGGCCTTTTTCACAGCAGATATTTGGAATCGTCATTGCAGGAAAGCACAGGTGTCCCAAATAACACTAATGATGGCTCTGATCTTTTCAAGGGCTCCAGTGACAGTGAGCCAGCAAGCACAATACCAGGAACTTGAAATCAAAGCGGCTGAACGGAATTTAGCCATCATTAATTTCGTTATGCCTGTGCATTGCCTGCTGTAAGTCAAAATGTCTTTGTGTAAAAAGCCTATTGATTAGTCGATTAACAGATTCATTGATTAAATAATTTAAATAAAAATCAAATATTTGCTAGCTCCAGGATTTACTTTTCTTGTTTATTCTTGGAAATTGAATATTTTGAAGTGTTGGATAGTTGGGCAAAGCAAGACTTCTGAAGACATAAGCTTGGGCTTTCAGAACTTGTGATAGGCATTTCTAAAGTTTGTTTACATTTCATAGACGAAATTACGATTAACGATTAATCACAAATAATCAGCTAACTCAGTACTTAAAAATAATTTCGATGCTGCCCTAAATTTCAACATCAATTCTACCTTTACTTAAAGGCACATTAAAGAAGTTGAATGGCAGTTTATTAAAATATATTGAAGGTTTTTAGATGCTTTTCTCATGTTTGTAGAGCGTGTGTTAGTACTAGTAATTCAAGCACATTTGATACCTTAAAATGATTAGTTCCTGTATGTAAGGATTCCCCTCCATTGTGCACACACAGTTGGTGCGCTCCTCATTTATTCCAGCAGGGGGCAGCAGTGAGCTCACCTTGAAGCCAATGTCGCCCTTCTTGCAGCAGAGGCAGGCCAGCATGAGGAAGACGAAGGTGAATAGGCCAGAGAACGAAACAGCTACCACTGCCAGGGATGAAGGCCACGACAGCTCGCTCAGCGGAGCTCCATCTGCAACATAGGAGGATAATGCCAGTGTTAACAGGGTGGAGCTGTACAGAGATCAGATGGCAAACTGCAGTCACACAGGAAATTAAAAAATTAAAAGAGATGAAGGTGATTGGTATACAGAGTTGATTTGTGACCGTTTAATTTGCAGCGCAGAAAGAAGCATGTGACTCATAATTAGCATTCTCTTCTGCTGCCTAGTCACCGCTCGAATCTATGACTCTGAATAGAAAATCAGGTTCCCGTGGCTTAATTATGGTAGTTACTATCCACTTTGAGTCAGTGAGGCGAAGAGTTTCATTCCACCCACAAACACAATGACTCCCTCTGGATAATAATTTAATAAAGCAGCGGCAGAGAAGGTGTAGTGGCTCATTCTGTCTCAGTGTAAACATCTAATGAATGAAAATGCTTACTATGAATCTATAATAAGCTTTTTATTTTCTGAAATGCCCTGCAAAAATCGCCCTCACAGCAACGATTCAAAATGCAACCCATAATTTATTTAATTGGAGCAACTGTTTTCCAGAGCAATGCACAAAATGCTATTAAATCCCAGGACAAAATAAGAAGTAGCTTCGTTTGAGTGCACAGCATTTTGAAAACGCCAACCTCAGTGTACCAAAGAAATGTTTTGTGTGGGTCTGTGACCGATAAACAGAGAGTACACATAGGCTTATTGTTGGTGTGTGTGTGCGTACTTATTTATCCTTGTGTGTACTTATTATTCACCATCTGTCATTGTCTTCTCTTGTGCATATGTGCAGCACACACAGATTTTCTTTTAGCCCGTAGAAGCTGAGGACATTCATAAAATCTGATTTACATTTTTAGCTTGGGCCGATGGAAGAGAAGAGAGATTGAAATTTTCAATGAACACATGGATTCCCTTACCATCCTATACTTGAAACTTTTTTTTAAATTTCATAATTAATCTGATCTATTTCGTGGAAAACAGTCCGCATCTACATTACTTTTTAATCCATATTAAGGCCTACTGCAGCTGTGCAGCTCTGTATCATTCCAACAACAAATGGATGAGGGACTCAACCTCAATCAATGACGTATTGAACACTCAAAGGTTATTCTATTCACCTAACCACTGCCAGCATTAGCAGTCTACTGGGAGCAATGAGGACCACTCCAAAGTAGCCTCAATAGGACACTCAGATGGTTTAATCTTAAAAAATGCTGCCAAAGCCCTTCAACTTCCACAATGCACTTCAATAACCTCTTTCATTAGATTCTCCCGGCAAGGTAAATGCCATAGACTGTATATAAGAAGTAGATGTAGTCAGCATGATGTCACCCATTGGCTGTGGGGCCTGGTTTTGAAGCCTCCGGTCTGGGTTTTTGACCGTCACCATCTTGTTTTTTTGAACAAGAGGGTGGAGCTCAGTACAATCAAACGTTGAATACGTCATTGTTAGGCGACCAAAAGGGTTACCATTAACTTTCATGAACGGAAAACACACTGTGAAAGGGTTAAAGTTGTAAGACAAAAACAGACAACTGTGTGGAAGAGACCGGTCAATCACAAGTTAGCCACACCCTGCTACTGAAGAAGACTTGAAGACCATAAACTAATTTACAATGTCTAGTCAGAAGAAGGATACTTTTTTCATAGACTTCTATACAATCAGACTTCTTTTTGCAACCTCTGATGATCATTAGAGAGATTGTAAGTTTAAGGCACTTCCGCATTGTCTTCGCTTTTCAGACCACCTGGTAATTTTCCATGTCCATCCATCCATCCATTATCCGCACCGCTTATCATATTTTAGGGTCGCGGGGCACTTGCGCCAATCCCAGCTGACATTGGACGAAGGCAGGGTACACCCTGGACAGGTCGCCAGTTCATCGCAGGGCACATATTGAGACAGACAACCAACCATTCACGCCCACATTCACACCTACGGACAATTTAGAATCCAATTAACCTGAGCTGCATGTCTTTGGACTGTGGGAGGAAGCCGGAGAACCCGGAGGAAACCCACGCTGCCACGGGGAGAACATGCTAACTCCACACAGAGGGACCGCCCATACCGGGAACCGAACCCAGGCCCCTCTTGCTGTGAGGTGACAGTGCTAGTCACTACACCACCATGCAGCCCATTTTCCATGTCTTTCTTTTTAAAAAAGGGCCGATGTAAATAACCCTGGTGACATGACTATGACATCCATCCATCCATCCATTTTCCTCCGCTTATCCGGTGTCGGGTCGCGGTGGCAGCAGGCCTAGCAGGCCGACCCAGGCTTCCCTCTCACCCGCAACACGTTCCAGCTCGTTCTGGGGGATCCCGAGGCGTTCCCAGGCCAGCTGGGAGATATAATCCCTCCAGCGTGTCCTGGGTCTTCCCCGGGGCCTCCTACCAGTTGGGCGTGCCTGGAAAACCTCTAACGGGAGGCGTCCAGGAGGCATCCTGATCAGATGCCCGAACAACCTCAGTTGACTCCTTTCGATACGAAGGAGTAGCGCCTAACTCCTGATGTCCGAGCTCCTTACCCTATCTCTAAGGCTGAGCCCGGCCACCCTACGGAGAAAACTCATTTCGGCCGCTTGTATCCGAGACCTCGTTCTTTCGGTCACGACCCAGAGTTCGTGACCATAGTTCTATGACATCATCAGGGTTATTTTGTCAAACTTTAGACAGCTCCCTCCAGAGCCATTATATTATAAGACATTATACAACTTTTTTCAAAGGATGAGTAGCTGATGTGATATCTGGTTGAGAAGTTATGAAGACATTAAGGTTATTTTATATAATATTGCACTCTTTATGGTTAGTTCCTGAAATTAAGCTGGCACACACATCAAAAGACATGTTTTGGTAGTCGGAAATTCTTGGCTAAGAGCTTTCTCTTTTTACAGACAGCAAATCCATTAATTCATATTTCCCCATGTTGTTTATATAAACAAGTATTCTTGTAAAAAATATAATCAGAATATTTTTAACTCTTCTATCATTGTAAGCACTATACCCAGAAGTACATTTAACTAGCCAACCACAGCAATCTGGCAGAACTCCCCCATCTGTCAGTACACTGCATAATGCCAATATCTCACTTTTTAAATGCCCCTGTACCAGACCTGCAGTTTCCCATGTGGATGCCATGTTTACTCCCTTGCTATATGTGCTGTTGATATACTGTGTTGCCAGATTGCTGTGGTTGACTAGTTAAATTTACTATATAGCCTATTAAAAAAGAGAACAGGCATATGCCCACACTCCAGGATTCCCTTTATTTCTCCATCCTACAACACAAGCAGGGCACTCCTATGCCTATTGTGTCCACTAGGAGTTGTGGTGTGTGGTGTGTGGTGTGTGGTGTGTGGTGTGTGGTGTGTGATGCGTGTGTGTGCGTACTTTCCCAGCCCACTAATAGAGGCTCAGCGGTCCTGACCCATTTGGCTGTGGGGAACACGCTGTTCCAGACCTGACAGCTCCTGTGGCCCAAACAGTACTGCTCCAACCAAAGCTTGACCCTGAGGTCACGGCCACAAAGCCTACATGCACATGCACACACATTGGTAGAAAAGGAAAACAGACAGGCACAATGCATGAAGCCTGGTTTTAGAACTACACCATGTGTGTGTTTGGGCACTAACCCACCAACCCATCACCATGGTAACAACCTTGCAGGCCAACACATATTAGTTGATTGCCATTTACGATGCAGTAAAGCTCTTGCCCCCTCTTTGTTTCCCCACTTTTGGAAGATAGATTCCTGTAATATGCTGTGACAGCTTGTGTGTGTGTGTCTGTATGTGATAGTGTCTGTAGAGGAAAAGAAGGAAACGCTAACCCAAGCAGTGCCCTTTCTGGATCCATCACATACCACAACACAAAGCTGGAGTGGGTGGTGACAGGACACATTGTGTAGAGGCTGATAGGGGAAACAGGGGATTCATATTCACATCTAAGAATCTAAACCAAATATTAGTGAAATGCATTCTTCTTCTCTGCCACTATACAGCTAAATTACCAGCCTAATTTCCAAAGGATATTTAGCACTTTACAAACGACTATTGAGCCATTTAATGGAACTTCAAAAGCATTTTGAAGCAATATGCTGCACATGAGTAACCTTGGGGGTATTGATGAACTTTTGGATGGATATATGTGAGGAAGGATGATCGAGTAGAGACGAAGCACACAGATGGTGCCAGAAGCCGTGAGGACACATGGTGAATAAGAAGGAGTGGTGACTCAAGGCTCACTGAAGGACGACGACGTAAAACACACATGTTAGGTCGGCTGTCATGATGTGCAAGCCCTGGGGCTGATCAATTGCTCTGTTTCTGTCTTTCTTTGACAGTGTTATGTCATTATTACACACAATCTTTCTACTTGTCAGCAACGATCATCTCCTTTAAAAAAAAACAACACATCACTTTATATTCAGTTTTAATGGCAACAACATGCAACTTTTCACCTTGAGGTGTACGATCTTGTCCACTTTCTCCTTGGTTAGTTGGTTCGCACCACAAAACCTCATTCATCTTGATAAGTTGTCTACCTTTAAAAGCGATCTAGCCTGAGGTTGAGGTAACTGGCAACTGTCAAGCCTCTACAGGCACTGATGAAACAGATGGTGAACACAGGCGCTGAACAGTGGACCAACATTTTACTCTTTCACAGATAATGGCGGAGTCATGGAAATTGGTGATCCACCTCTACTGTTTGCTGTAAAGTAGTAACAGGGGGCCATTTCTCCTTCTACATTTGGAGCAAGAGCTGTGTTTGAATTAATAAGATCCATATGTACATAGGGCCCTGACATTAATGAACCTCACTAGCTATTTTATTTGAGATTCTACTAGACAGGTTATCAAGCTTAAGTATCTCTAAGCGGGGGTTCGGTTTGAAAACACCCTTATGTTAAAACAACGCGAGGAGCTGCATTGGTGGAGTGTGTTGTTTCAAGTACCAGTTCGACTATTGCTCAACCTTCTTTTCATATGCTGTGGGTTGTAAATACCAATACAACCAGCTGAGACAAGATGTTTCCCAGTAATCTGGGAAGCGACTGCTACTTTGAAACAAGGGTGTACAAGTACCTTGTAAGTACCTTACAAGTATTTACAAGTGCATAAATGGCTGAGTGAAGTCTTCAGGGCAGACAGAGGTTGGGGGATCCCCTTAAAGATTTGGAGAGAGTTGCAATTGATGATTTTGCTTCTGTGCTCCTCCTTTCCCCACCATGATCAGAACAAACAGTTTTAAAATGGATGAATAGATAGAAAACCAAAACCTGATGTTTCCGCAATTGTTTGTATATGATTTGGTAGCTGGACTCATAAAATCTATATTTTGCATGTAGTTTAACTACAGCAGACCAAATGTTGTTTTTTTTACCACCAGAAAGTCTAATATGGTCCTCAAGAGTAAATCGTTGGCACTATTTTCACAAGTGCGACATTTGAAGAATTCATCTCTCACTCTCTCTGAAGAACTGTGAGAGAGCGACGACCCAGGCTCCTCCATAAATATTTGAGAAGCACACATTACTTCACCAGCTGCATGGCGAAATGAAAATAAAGCACTTAAAGCTGGGCTCAAAGTGGCTTTATTAAAAAACTGTGTTCAGGACTGGAGGAAGATGAGCCATGTCCTGACAAACGGAAGAGAGCAATGGAGGCACCAAGCCACCTCCACAATTCAGGTCGACAATGAGGAGGACGCAGAGGGATGGAGGGAGGAAGAGAGCTGTGGGTGTGAGGAGGATGAATGAATTAAAGAGGGGCCTGCTGTTGCTATTGCCGTTTTATTTGCCAAAAGTGAGACTTATCAATTATATTCTTGCTTCATTAAGCGTGAGTTTGCACTCCACCTTCGGATCGGTTTCACTCCACTAACCTGTGACTACAGGGCTGGGAAATATATCAATATCATGTCGATATCGTGGTATGAGATTAGATATCGTCCTAAATATAATTTTCAGAACTTACTTGACTGTTCTAGCTGTTCTATTATTTGCCTTTAACCACTTAGTTACCATTGTTTATGCTGCTTGTGCTGTCAGATTATGGCCACACAATGTAATACCCTGCCGAGTAGACTGATGCACATTTCAAGTCACCAGTTTCCTTCATAATCACAGAGGAAGAGCTGATAATACATGTTTCTAAACATTCAACTAAATAATAGCCATAAAATGCATTAGCATCTCCTGCTGAAATACCACACACACCAACAGAAAGGGATAAACAGTGAGAGAGGAATGTAGACATATAGACATGCCCAAGGAGGACCAGGAAATCTAAGGAATAATCAAATTCAATGGAGTGTGTGTGTTCAAGCTCAAGATGCACCGATACAATTACCAGTATCAGTTATCAGTTCCAATACTGTGCTCATGTACTCGAAAAACTACTCTGATACAAATGCGCCTCATATCACTACGGCAACGTGACGTCAACCTCTTGTCACTTGAGCCATAAGCCGCCCAGCTGCAACAATAACAGGTTAAATCTATCAAAACAGGCAGTCTCCACTTCACCCGTGCAGGAGAGTCAGCAGCCACAAAGTTGCGTGCATTGTCGTGGACACATGCAACCACTTTAGTCTCCACTGCATCAATTTATTTTGCTGGGAGGCTCTCAGCTCTATGTCTGCCTGGCATACTCATTGCAAACCCGGCATAATGTTAGCGAGTGTCAGGTCTAGAGAGAGGCCGTGTGATGATGAGTATGAAGTATGACATTAGTAATGTTATAGTTGTGGACATCCCAGTGTAGTGTTTGTACATTATATTTGTCAGTGAATAAATGCCACAACTCATCGAGACTCCCCAAGACCCCAAGTTATCACTGTCTTGCCAGCTGATGATTCAAGTGAAGAGGGTAACAACAACTCCGGCACACTTACGAGCGACTGACCTTTAAGGTGTTTTCCTCAGTCCATTTTTTTATTTTTAACAGTTAATTATTAACATCCCTACTGCAAAGCACTATGCTCCGTTTGTTTCAGGACAATACAATGTTGAATGTTAAAATGTCAGCAACAGCATCATGTTGTATATTTAATTTGTAACAGTCAGAAAGTGAGTAACATCTGATGAAAATAAAACATGATTTCAAAGTCATTGTTAGAACTGTAATGGTATTATTAAGTACTCATATAGGTACTGTGTATCGACAAGTACTCAAATGTAAGAACTTGTACTTGGTCTAATAAAAGTGGTATCAATGCATCCCTAGTTCATGCATGTATGTACGAGATGACAATGTAGTGTGTTAAGCACAGTCACTGAGCTTTTCATGTAAGATCATAAATAAAGCATGCACCGGCGAGGTAGGGCTTTCTGTTGCTGTGCAGCTGTAGCAGGCAACTGAAGCAACTGAACGTAAGGAAAAATAGCTGCTGGGATATCTACTACCTGGTACACACGATAGTACTCATCATGCATTCAACAAATCTGTTTCAAATGGAGACATGTAGGATAGGTAGAGAGGACAAAACGAGCAAGGAAGGCTATAGAGAGAAAAGAGGGAGTCATATTAAAGTGCCTCCCACACTGGTTTCAAGGCCAGGGCTGAGCCATGTTTTCGTATTCCCATACAAGCATAAGAACATGAACCCACGCAGAAAACCCAGTCAAGGTGTTGAACTGGGCTGCATAGCATAACTTTGGAGTTTCCGTGGTAACTGGGAGCAATGGGCTGCTGTTCCTGATAGCAGCAACCCCCAGTCCACGAAGCGGAGCTTGAACACACCACAGATAATATTGTGTGCTTTGACACAGAACTGCAGAACAGAAGTGTTTCTCCCTGTGAGATCTCATCTCCCATCTCCCATCAGCAATCTGTCCCTTTTCAGTTTTTATATGGTTGCTATGCATGCATGAATGTACACACACTGCTTCTTGTTTTTTGACCATGAGACCAAGTACTGACAGTGGTGCAGGGTGGGCAGTCAGCCAAACTACACACCACTGCAATCAAATCGTCTTGAAAAGGAGTGAAGGGGAGAAAAAGAAGGGGGGGAAGTAGAGGGTGAGATACAGTTTAAACTGCAGTTAGGATTCAATAGACTGAATACAAATAGATACATATATTATGCAGCTATTGTGTTCTGTAAAAGTCTCAATTTGATGTGTGGTCAGTGGCCACAGACCGAGCTTTGTGTCTGTTATGAAAGGCCTTAGAAACATGACCAAGGTGCAAAAAGACGGTGGGAGGTTTTAGTCTGCGGAGGCTACCGTTTGCAACAGGAGGCAAGCTGCTGCCATCATTTACCCACTTTATTGCCCTTCCACCTCCCCTCAATGCATCCTAATGGGTAAATATAACACAGACCGAGAGCAGATACAGCCTGACATCTCTCTGAGCATGCGTTTAAATTCAGGACAGTGCTGCAGGGGCAAACAAGCTCCTCCATCTGCCCTGCACCAAGTGGCTTCCAACAAAAACACAAGCAAAACTGATGTAGAAAGAATGGTGTGGAAGTGCATGGATACAGCAGACAGGATAGATAGAGACAGGAGAGAAGCGCAACCTTTTGGTTTAGATTTACAGGTCGTCAGAGGGCAGCAGGAGCAGAGCCCAATAATTTACATACAGTATATAAAAATCAACATACACGCATGCAGAAATCTTCACTAATGATATTTGACTTGAAGCTGCTGGTTGAGAGGTGCAGCCTACAACTGAAAAACAATATAAACAATTGGCTTACAGCTGAATAAGAATTCCAGTTTCAGGTAATTGATAGAGAACTGCCTTCCGTTACATAAGCCAAGCTAAATATTGATTCAGCACTGCTCTTGTGCATGTGTAAATAAAATGCATGAGGACAATCGTCACGGATCAATTGTTGGCCCAAGTGGTTAGCTCATCTTTGGTGTCAAGGTGTAACCTGAGCACCTATTTTAAAAGACGTATTCTATGTGTATCAGCGTCTAGGGATGCAAAGTGGCTGGAGTTAGTCCTCCTCTTTTTTCTCCTCTGGAAGAGCTGGTGGGGCTGCATCAAAGGAGAAGTGAGCTTTGCCCCTCTTCCCAAGAGAGAAAGATGTCGGACACCAAGCCTCTGTTACAGGCTGCATGAAGTGAGGAGAGCTCATGTGTCAGGACAGAGAGAGGGGGAGAGAAAATGCTCTAGAGAAAGGAGATGAAGGAGAGCTACTGTTTTTTAAACGGGAGAAAAGTGCAGAGCAAGAATCATCAGACTGTGATGAGGGAGGGCTGACCGTACAGAGGTGGAGAGGAGCAAGCACACATGTGGACACACATGTCAGTCTCCAGTTGGCAGTAAAAGGAACAGCATGACACGCCTAATGGCAGGGTCCTGTATCCTCCATCCGTTTACTTCCGTTTGCGTTCTCTAGTCATGCTCTATGGGAATGACTGCAGATGGCAGAGGGATGCGCTGGCCCTGCAGAGAGCCATGATAACTGTCATTAACCGGGAGTGAGAGCCCAGGAGGACCACCATGGATCAGCATTACAGGCCTGTCATGTCCGTCCCCTGACAGCCCGGGCAAGGGCACACTGCTGGAAAGAAAGGGTCTGAATATCCTCTCAGTCTCTGATGGACACACTTTTTTAGTTAATTGCACAGATCGACTACAAACACGACCGGGGCATTGTCACTTTTAACATCAATAATTCATTTATTTGAGACACAGTTAATTAATGTAATAGATCATTGCAGAGGAGACCGGCCTCTACTCTGCATTTTGCTGTGGGGGCTGTTGGGTCAGATTTTGAGGAAAATCTGCTGAATTTGGTTGATCATTATACAGCACTAAAGGAATCAGATTTACTGTTCTTGCTGTACAAATAGGACAAAAGCTCCTCACAGTTTATCACGCTGGAAAACACACAGCTGAATGAATGAACAGACTGAAAATATGTTTATCCTCTTGGGTCAAGTAGAGGAGGGAAACTTGACTAAGAATACAAGAATCCTTTTTGCAACAGGAAGCAACACAGCATACAGGAAATAGAAGATGAGGACCAGCTTTGACGATCCCATGAGATCTCAAAAGAAGGCCAAAATGACTGATGCATGATCAATGGTAAAAAAGTTAAACTTGTGATACCTCAATCAGCCTAGTGCTTTTCTTGTTATACTTGGTAGACTTTGTCTTTTACCACTCATTTGGACATGACTACGCGATTGGGGAATTTCCTGACCAATTGGTTAAATGACCAGACAATAAATCATATTTCATTTAAGCTCTAAACTCCTGATCTAACAACAATTAGTTTGAACTCTTCTTAAAATATTCAGTTATTGTTTTGATATTGACCTAGCAGCAATCTAAAGTACATAAAGGCATTATAGGCTGAAACAATGTTACCTGTAAATAGTGTCATCTTTCACAAAAGCATCTGCACACAGACCTGACAGAACACAGCTCTGCAGTGCAAGCACACTCCAGGAAGCAGTGGTTGTGCCCCAAGTGTGTTTGGCCTCTGGCTAATGAACACAAATTAGATGCATGTGCAAACCATATGCAGGCAGAAATATGCACTAGGAATGACATTTCAGCCCCGAGTCTCATGATGCAGACAAAGGCAGTGTGTGTGTGTGTGTGTGTGTGTGTGTGTGTGTGTGTGTGTGTGTGTGTGTGTGTGTGTGTGTGTGTGTGTGTGTGTGTGTGTGTGTGTGCATATTTGTGTGGAGATATGTGCGCCTGTGCGAAGAAAAACATACCTGAGACAAAACAGGTTAGTGTGAGATATGCTGGCCGACATGCACTCCTTTTTCCTCCCATAATCTTCCGTTTCGCCGTTGCTATTGTTAAGCACATACTCCCACTCTGACACACGTGCAATGAATTCACGCGGTCACACTTCTCAACTAAATGTCTTCCACCTGTCCAACCAATTTGAAGCGGTCCTTTTGAACACAAGAAACCCACCTGCGTCTGCCTTCCCCTCCTGTTATCATAAAACATCCCTATACAACATCCACCACACCTGTTTCATAATAGCAACTATGTGAAACTGTTGCTAAATGGCTCTCAGAGTGCTCTAGCATTTAAATTTAACAAGACATTATACTTAGTGTCGAATTAAATACTGCATGAAACACATTAAGCATGCAATTGCGCGCGCGCACACACACACACACACACACACACACACACAGCCTACAACGAGTGTGACATCAAGAAAACCAACAACCCCCCTCATCATCAAACAGAGAGCACATATGAGGAAACATACTGTAGATGGTGCCCCTTAACTGCATTTATCCACTTCATTCTTATTTTAGTTCCCCCAGAGGCTGACTTATGTAACTAAAGTGCTTGGATACACATGGAGAGAAGAATAATCAAATAGTCAGCCGTAACTGGCTTGTACTGACCGAGTCAGTGGGAGGAGCTCGGAGAGCAAGTCAATACGCCATTTTTAAACATCTTTCCTCTCCGATATCAGTACCACCTTGGTTATAGCCTGCAGTGGTGTTGCCATGTGCATCTGAGGGCACGTGTAAAGCTTTCCCGCATGTGGAATGTGCATTAGGCATCATGCTGCAAATGTGTGTGTGAGAGTCAGAAAACGTGTGTGTTGCGTCGACGCCAAGGCACCGTCCGTAACGTGCACACACTAGCTGCCACTGCCACCTCCAGGCACCAGAGGAGACTGCTGAAAGACAGTCTCCCACAGTTGCTGCATTGTCAGCTTGTTGGTGTATCGGTGCTGCCTTCCAGGTCAGTCCGTCTTCTGTTTGCCCTGACAGTAAAGCGATGCATATCAATTCTGTTCGCAGGATGCCGCCGGCTTTTAAAATAGCTACCACACACACTCTCACATCTGCTCCCTCTCCTGATGGGAGAGCTCTCCGAGGTGCTGAAGCAGTAGTACGCCAGGTGCAAGTTGCAGTTGTCACTGGTGCAGAATGCCACAAATACACCTAACTTTCCTCCTGGCCGCACACAAACCAAACCAAACCAAGGAGATCAAGGATCCTGCTGATGGTTCACATAATGCCATGCGATGTGACCTGGCCCTATAGTTGTTGTCCTCTGTCTCGGTGTGCGTTTGCGCATGAGTGACTGTTTGTGTGAGTATGTGCAGATGTAGCACACCCTATGTTTTTACATAGCCCTGGGCGAAGGATGGAAATGCAGTTGTTGAGGGCGGCTCGAGCTGTGCTATAGTTCAAATGCTGGATTTTGTGTTTGCAACTTTACGTGCGTTTTATTAATGTACTCCTCAGCCAACATATTCGGCAAGTAGAGCCGAATATATGTTGTGTGTCCCTCCCCTTTAAGGGACTCTAGCGTTTCTCTGTCCTTCGCGCTGGCCGCCTCACACGCCCCCTCCATCGCCTAGGCAACATCGATTCTCACTGCAATTACGAGGAAGGTACAGGACCGTTAGTGAGGTGCCGCTCTAATGAGAAATGTAGATCATTATGACAGGGGAGTGACGAGCCAGAGCCCGCCCTCTACTCCAGCTACATACAAGCAACATGTACATGCCCACTCAAGCCCCACCCCCCTCCTAAAACTAAACAATCCCAACACATGTGCTGATTCCACCCTGACCCGTCACTGAGGCTATTCATTCAGCTGCTGTCATCTGAGGAGAGAAAATATGAGTGTGTCCCTGCACATCTCCTCCAGGAAGAAAATACAGAGACCATTAAATTCGAAGGTGCCCCTGAAGAGCCACAGTTAGCGTGCATTTTACCCGTAATTCAGCTGGGAACCATTTATCCTGTTTCAAATTAAAAGATTGCACTCCCCTAGTGGGTAGGTTTGTATCATATTTCACTGCACAGAACCAGGGATGGCCAGCTCAGCACCTACTACACATTCCACACCAAGAAGTGCTTCTGTCATGGTTTTCCAAATACCTAAACCCCGAAACCATTCCGTGTCTCTCCTTGCAGTGTATTTTAAAGCAGAACAGAGTATTATCAAGAACAGGTCAGTCATTATTTAAGAACAAATCCGTCATCCTTCAAATCCTGTCATATAATTGTACTATACCAGGGATGTAGGGATTTACTTATTAATCTGTTTTCTTGTAGTCCTGCATCCAAAAACGCTCAGTGTGATGTCAAAAGCGTACTTTCCAAACATAGACATATCCTCTTATCACTTGTCTTGCTATGGCCCTTTACAAAAGAAAACTGTATGTCTGTTGAGAGTCAAAATTGTCTCTTATTTCTCTCCATAACATCTTACAATGTCAGCGTAAGCACAGAAACTTCCCGAATGCACAGGGACAGTATACCTCCTGTATATAACCAACTGGAATTCAAATGGAAGCCCTTTTTAGTGTCACATTCGGGGGACAGAGAAGAGCAGAAGTGCAAAGAAGGAGAACTGGGGAGTCATAAGAAGATAGATGTGGGTGGAATAATTGGACCAAGAGGGATCACTGAGAGTGTGCGGTTTGGGGAGGACAGATAAGAGCCTAAAACTTGAGAGCCCCTGGACTCACCGTCATTTGTATGCCCAGCACACTGCGCTCAGTTCAGGGACTCTCTCAATCCTGTTTACACTTGCACACAGTTATTTAATCTGCTCTAATTCAAGCCCTCACGCAGGACAGCCATGACTTCCTGCTCGGTGGTCCCATAGCACTGCAGCAGCACCTGGGTTCTCCTTCCCATCACCCCGACACCCGAAGGATGATTTAACGCTGCATCCAAACGGGAACCGCAAAAGAACCGCAACCTCAAGCAGTACAGCCATACACCTCCATCGGCAGGTCACCTCTGTAACGCTGTACACCATGGTCATAGCACACAGTACACACTCCGCTGCAGGGACGTATGTGTAGGACTATGCAGAATCTATGCAGCCACAACATTTAACCCTCTTGTAACCAAGCTGTAAGGGACTGACTGGATGTAAATCATCCAGACCTGAGCTATGATGTTCAGACTCACTGTAATGATGATGATGTTATGGTAATGATGCAGCTGCCTGTGACTAAACATACTATATATAGCACCAAGACACAGTGTATGGCCTTGCATCAAAACACCAGCATCAGAGATCACTCAGCTTGATCATGAAGAAACATAGATCACTAGCAGGTCTGCAGTAAAATGGATAAACGCCCTCATTCAAGCAGCATTCATCAGTTTGACCCTTACCTGTATCAAAGTGGGAGCTGAAGGCGAAGCTGGGATTGAAAAACGCCGAAGACATGACAATCACATGTAGGGCAAAGACCATCCTCCTCGATGCGTTGCAGAAGCAGCAAAAGCCTAAACACACAAAAAAAAAAGGTCAAGAATAAATTCCTGACTCTGCTTTAGAGATTCAAGTGAGCTGTAGTAGAAGCGGTAATGCGCAGCATTTTATTCCATCACACCTCACAGAGAGCACCCCGAAAATCCTGCTCCACCTTCAGCTCGAAGAGATTTGGAGACAGATGTTGACAGTCATTTCACATCTGTTTGTTTACTTGCTTGTCACAACAAGAGCCCTTTCATTTGACTGCTATTCTGCGCAGCTTTAGTGTTGCCTACCGACTCGGTCACCCGTTATTTACACCAATTTCATACACTGTAAAATCTTGACTGCTCCAACATTTGACGATTTCCCATTTGTGTTCCTTCCAGAATAAACCTCTGGTTGCTCCTTGTGCTACATGTCAGATGCCGTTTTAGGGGAGCGCAGCTGGTTCCTTTTTTTAAAAAGATGCGTGGGTCAGCGATGCGCATTTGGGTTTCAGCTCCGGTCCAGAAAGAATGAGCGACATCTTGCACCAGTGTCAAGCGACACAAAGTATACAAGCACGCTCTGTTTACAGCCTTCAAAATAAAATTGTATTTACGTGAAAGCAGGCTGTTTGACTTTTATTCTGAAGAAAAACATGACGTACTGCACCGGCTTTCTCTGTCACACTTGACGCAGCCATTTCCAGAGGAATCCTGCAAGTGAGCGTGCGCGCGTGCGTGTCGCGTGTTTAACTTGTGTTTTAATGTAAGTCGGGGGCACTCAGTCATCATCACACCTCCTATCCTGACATCCGACCAGGTTCGCCCAAGAGGAGGCGAGGAAAGACACAGAGGACCTGGAGGCGAAGTAGACAGAGCGGCCCACTTAAACAGCCGGTTGTGGGACAGCATGGTGGGCTTCTGAGACTCTGGAGCGCAGTTGAAGAGTCTGCTGAGCCCAGATTGTTCTGTCACTGACACATAATGCCGTCAGGTTGTAAGTTTTATCTCAAAGAACATTATCGAGAATCAGGGGGAGGGCAACTGGAGGAGATATGCTGGGTGTCAGCATGCGTAGGAAAGTAGCTGGTGGTCAGGTGACGAGCGGAAGAGGGAGAACTGAACGGGGTGACTAGTGGACAGGTGAGGAAAGGCAGGCAGCACAGGCCTCACATGACAACAAAGAGAGTTTACCTGGATGCAACCCTGGATGGGAAATGTGAACATTTAGAAGGTGATGGAAAAAAAAAAAAAAAAGCAAATGACTCCAACGCTATGATTTGACATATTTACTGTATGTGCACATTTAGAGGCTGCATGCATACATGTGCATGTTTGAGTGCAAGCAAGTGTTGCTTTTGTGATATTCCCCCTCAATCATGCTGATTCTGTGAGACTTGACTATTTACTCTGATGGGCTTGTTCAGTAGGTGTGTGCAAACTATATTAATTTAAACTGACTCCAAATACCTAGATGTTGGAGTATGTCTGCATTCTTCAGACAGAAATAATCTTCATACGAATACAGTCAAAGTGAGCGTTGCATTTGCTACATTACTTTAAAACCTAAAATTCCTCCTCCTCATCTCCCAATTGTATTCCCTCCATCACAAACACAATCCTATTGGCCCTCTGCTGGCCGTTTGCAGGAGCGCAGTCAAAGTCATAGGAAATAGTAGCGAAGCACCATCGGCCTCACAAGCTTCAAAGTAAAAAATTACTTTTCACAATTACTATTAATTTAGGGAATGTATTTATTTATGTATTTAAATTATTGATTGAGGTAATTGCATAAAATCACTTGCATAAGTAGTATAACATAACATAACATTTATTAGTTTTACTTTGCACAACCGATGACAAAAAAATTAGGGAAGTAAGGTGTTGTTATTCTTTTGAACGCACACTAGAGAGCAGCACTGGATTACTATTAGAAAGACACAGATTGAACTCTTACTGATTTTCGTTTTAAAAAAGACACGGTACACACACACACACACACACACACACACACACACACATGAAAAAAAGAATAGTAATCCTAGATTTCAGCAAGTCATGACTCATTTTCAACTCTCTCTCTCTCATCTGCAGGATGCACCTGCAGGCCTCCTGTCTTTATTTAACTTCATGTAAATTAAGAGGTTGAGTCTCAGTTCTCTGTAAACCGGCCCTTGACTGGAAACACATTGATGTTGCAAATTATTATCAATTGCTTTTATACATGTGTTTTGTTGTACATGTGGGAAAATCCAATGTTTAAATCTTGCAAAGGGACTCTCCTTTTGACTTGTGAAGAAAAAGAGGATTTTTGTTAACTCCTACTAAAGCAAGGGGATATATAGATTAAAAAATACATATACAAAATTTAAAGTATCATTACGAACAGGACTAAGTCACAATTGTATTACTACAAAATTGCAAGAAATCTTTTCAGATGATGACCTTGCATTTTTGGGAGGGGTTGGGGAAATCACCTACACTGATAATAATGCTGACAAATAACACAACTGTGAGAAACCATGCAGATTTAAGCAAAGCCCCTCCTCCTGTCAGTCACTCTCGGTTTCAGTGTTGTATTAAATTGCTCCTCCAGCACCTCCTCTCCTCATCCTCCAAACCCTCTAATCTGTCAGCAGTGAGCTCTCTTTCCAAGTCACAAGGCCATTCTCATCACTCACTGACAACATGCTGGTGACCCTCTGCTCTCTCATCACTGCTCTCACATGTGAGGAGGCTGACTTACTGCAACTTTGACCTCACGTTGGGTTCATCAGTCTGTGTGTTTCTCTTGACTCCGTGTCGTCTTGTTGTTTCCAGGTGTGAGTGGTGTGACGGTGGTGACTCAGAAGCCTCCAGTTGCGACAGTGAGGAAAGGAGAGACAGCCACCATGGACTGTAACCTGGGGACTGTTACTAACGGTGCTACTCGCTGGTATAAACAGATTCCTGGAGGAGTTCCTCAGTTTGTATTATATTTTTATCACAGCAGCAGCTCTCCAAGCTATGGCTCTGGTTTCTCCTCTCCAAAGTTCACATCTACTCATCAGTCAACATCAGATTATCGTTTGATCATTACCAACATGGAGGAGAGAGACTCAGCAGTCTATTACTGTAAAACATGGGACAGCTCTGTGAACCAGTACGTATCACAGTGATTTACACTGTGACAAAAACCTCTGCACTAAACACTTCTGCTTTTTGAGACTCTGACACATCTTGACTGGGAGCGAAGCGATCAGTCAATGCTTTCTGTAACTTATACAAATATATAATAAACAGATATTTTCCTTTTATTGTATTCTCACACAAATTCCCAAATATTTCCTGGTGGTAATTATTTACAGTTTGCCATGTGTACATACTTATATGCTCACACGTAAATGTAAACCACTTAAACACAAGTTATGATCTATCACACTGTCCTGAAAATAATTGTGAACAGTAAATATTAATGTCTCTTGTTGAGGTGATAAATGAACAAGTACACTCTGCACCCTGCTTATGATGTAATAATGTGCACATACTGTAACATACCGGAGATAGAGTGATTATATTTCAGCGGATCACCATGACGTGGAGTCCCCCAGGGTTTGATTCTTGGGCCCCTATTATCCAACTGTACGTGCTGCCTTTTGGTCAAATCATACTTGACAATAACGATGCTTGACCCAAATTAGAAATCCTGGCGTTTTAATAGACTCAGATCTGAGCTTCAGCAGCTACATCAATGCAATAACTGAATCAGTATTTTATCATATGAAACAAAGAACAAGAATTAGAGGTCTCATTGGAGGAAAAATGTGTTTACTGAACTTTTTTTACTACCTGAGGAGTCATATTTAACATGAAACTATGAATCCACTTAGGAATAGTTTATTTTTCTATGATCAGTCGTAAATAGAAAAATACAAAGAAACAATTAATGTGATACCATAACTGGATTTAATTGTCAAATGACATTAGTAGACTTCCATACATATGATGTTGATTTATGTGTGAAAACTGGTTGTGTTGAAGCTCCTCCTCAGTGTCTTTATAAGCTTCAGTGTCTCTTCTCCTCATATTCCCACCCTGCTCACCTCTCAGCTGAACAGTCACGTTTACACCACACACTGACAACATGCTGGGGACTCTCTGCACTCTCATCACTGCTCTCACATGTAAGATATTCTTCTCATTCATTTTACAGCACATATTTTCACACAGAAACCTTTCACCTTATTTGTCTCTGTGTGTTGACAAATGTTGATGCAGTAAAAGTGCTGACTCAGACGCCTGCTGTCCACACAGTTTCTATAGGACAAGAGGTTGTTCTCAACTGCAACATTCAGCGATATGATCGGGACACAATCAGTTGGTATAAACATTTTCCTGGTGAAGCTCCTCAGTATGTTCTCAGATTTTACTTTGGGGACAATTCGCTCTACTTTGGATCAGGATTCTCCTCAGACCGGTTCAACTTGAAATCCACATCAAACATAGATTACCAGTTCATCATAAAGCAGGCCGAGGCTGGAGACTCTGCTCAGTATTACTGTCTAGCATGGGACAACTCTGCTAAAGAGTTCGTATCACAGAGGTTCACACTGTGACAAAAACTCCATCAGAGACTCACTACAGATTTTATTTATTCAGAGCAAAATCACAGAATTTAAATCAGACAAACTGCAATAAAACATTGAAGGACATTAAATTAATTCATCTAAAGAAACGAGAGTGTTTGAAACAAGTCCAGTAGTGTTTTGAAATAAAACCAGACTGATGAATTAAATGAGATGTTGACAGTGAAAGTTGGTCTCAACAGGATGTTTCAGTTCCTCTCCCCTCATTAGAGAGTCAGGAGGTTTTTGTACAGCCATGTGTACTAACTGAACCACTGTGGTATTCGGACAAGGAACCAAGCTGATTGTGACAAGTAAGTACTTTTTACTGATCATAAAACTAGATAGATTGTCTGTTTCTGATTCATATTAAGAGAAAATAATCAATGTATACGTTATATTCAATATGTTGTTTGGTGAATTATATTTTACTTTTCAACATCTGCTCCAAAAGCAGGCATTAAATTTGTAGGCAAAGCAAAGATCTGCATATTATCACAATATTTTAAATATATTTTGTAAATACTCAAAGTTTCATTTATGGCTGAAGATTTTTAACAGTTGAACAACATTTAAATGATTCCTATTTATTATAACATTGTAAAACACAATGTGAAATAATCAGTCAAGATTATTTTACAGTGTGACATCAACACCAAATTGTTCTTGTAATGTTGATTTACACATATTCTGAAGTTAAGGGATCATTTTAACTTTATCTGAATATCCTTGTATGTATTTAAAATAACATTTAGTTTTTCTTGGTGTTAAAGACTCCACAACATTTTTCATAGTGATTTATGTTATTTTATTAGAATTTAAAAAAAAATTATGTATGACACAGAAAGGGACTTTATGACAGTTTCCAGCTGAAAAATTACACTGAACTAATCAAACTATTTCTAAGTTTGTAACACAGTATTGATCTTTTAACTGCTCATATTTAGGTGATGATTTCTAAATGATTTTTGCAAATTAAAATGCTTTAATTTCTTCAACAGGTTGGCTATATTATCAACTCAACAAATAAACGACTGTGTTACTGTCATGCTTAGTATAAATGATTTGATTCTAGTTATTTGATGAAAGTCCTGCGTGTGTTTCAGGCTCCAGCCTCCCTCCTCCAGTCCTGACTGTCTTGCCTCCGTCCAGTGCTGAGCTCCAGTCCAACAAAGCCTCTCTGGTCTGTCTGTCCAGTCAGTCTGTGCCTTTTGCAGATGTGACCTGGTTGTCTGGAGGGAGTCCAGTGAGCAGTGGGATCTCTACCAGCACCGCTGTTAAACAACCTGACCAGACTTTCCACATCAGCAGCTATCTGGCCGTCCAGACGTCAGACTGGAACGTGGATACGGTTTACACGTGTAAAGTGTCTTTGGGCGCCCAGACTTCAGAGAAAAACCTCAAGAAGTCCGACTGTCGCACTGAACAACAGTAGAGGAGCAGAATGACCATTTAACGTCTGCTTCTTTACTCTTTGTGCTGTTTGTTCATCACAAGCTTTACGTGTTAGAAAATGTGTCTGCGTGCTTGTAATAAATGTTGTGACAGTTAGGTGGAGGTGTTGCATCAGCTTCGCAATGCTGCATATTTCAAGAATCAATCAATAAAAAATAAAGAAAACTTTATAACAAAAATTGTTGAATGTATTTTTACTCATGAAAACAAAATTTAAAACGTGGTTTACTTCAATAGATTTTTTTTTCTCACAATGTTCACTGATATTTACAATTAGACCAGGTCACATGACAGATATATTTCAGTTTGATTCTTAGTTGAATATGTATTTTTTAATTCTGAAAGCTACGTCGCTATTTGTACTTAATTTGCAATAAAAGCAGAACAGAGAGATTTACAGATTAATATATTATAAGTTGTGAGAATATTAAACACAAATTAGATCTGAAACTCAGTTTTCATCCTCCACCAGTGAAGCATCACCTCTCTACTCCTCCCTTCCTTCCCAGGATGCACCTGCAGCCCTCCTCTTATTATTTATAGCTCCATGTAAATGAAGAGGTCAAGGGTCAGCTCTCTGTAAAATAAGAGGGAACTGTCTCTGACTGGAAACACACTGTTGTTTTATTAATTCATGATTTGTCAATCACAGACAGTTTACCTCTTATTTTTGTGAAATTACATTCATGTGTTTAGAGCCAAAACCTATATTCTGTAGTAAATATCTATTCTTGATTAGTAAAAATGTGTAAGATAAATGATTCAAAATGATAAAACCTTTCATCAATAAATCCCATTCATTAGAAATTGAAAATAAAAAGACATTCATACTGCAGGTTTTTTCACATCATGGCATTATTGTGCTTTGTAAAGTCAAGTTTTCATCTACATTTTACATTAATTGATTAACAATAGTGAATTAATTAAATATATTTCCTTCCACAGAAGATACAGGACCAACACATGTGAGAAACCATGCAGATTTAAGCAAAGCCCCTCCTCCTGTCAGTCACTCTCGGTTTCAGTGTTGTATTAAATTGCTCCTCCAGCACCTCCTCTCCTCATCCTCCAAACCCTCTAATCTGTCAGCAGTGAGCTCTCTTTCCAAGTCACAAGGCCATTCTCATCACTCACTGACAACATGCTGGTGACCCTCTGCTCTCTCATCACTGCTCTCACATGTGAGGAGGCTGACTTACTGCAACTTTGACCTCACGTTGGGTTCATCAGTCTGTGTGTTTCTCTTGACTCCGTGTCGTCTTGTTGTTTCCAGGTGTGAGTGGTGTGACGGTGGTGACTCAGAAGCCTCCAGTTGCGACAGTGAGGAAAGGAGAGACAGCCACCATGGACTGTAACCTGGGGACTGTTACTAACACTGGTGCTAGCTGGTATAAACAGATTCCTGGAGGAGTTCCTCAGTTTGTAATATATTTTTATCACGCCAGCTCTCCAAGCTATGGCTCTGGTTTCTCCTCTCCAAAGTTCACATCTACTCATCAGTCAACATCAGATTATCGTTTGATCATTACCAACATGGAGGAGAGAGACTCAGCAGTCTATTACTGTAAAACATGGGACAGCTCTGTCAACCAGCACGTATCACAGTGATTTACACTGTGACAAAAACCTCTGCACTAAACACTTCTGCTTTTTGAGACTCTGACACATCTTGACTGGGAGAGAAGCGATCAGTCGATGCTTTCTGTAACTCCTCATATGTATTAAACATATATTTTAAAACTTACTTGCTGTCCATTAAACGTGTACAATATCCACACAAGTAAAGACCAGTCATGATCTTAAACATTGCTGAAAAAAATAATTGTTAAAGTAAATATTAATGTGTCCTGTTATCACACTCGATTCAATTTATTGAAAGTTTGCAATAGCTTCTAAATTAATGATCTAAATTAAATCCTCCTTCTGGAGATAAATCCTCTGGTGCACATGTATATCTTTGAATTTACACTAAACAGTAATCCAACTGCATCATTTCCACTTCCTCAATAGGCCCAAAGTTGATCTGGCAGACGAAAGAAGCAAGAACGCTTCATCATATTTATGTTACTACTTGCAAATTAAACAAAAAAGAAGAAAACAAAACTTTTTGCACCCCCATGATTATTAACACTGATGTAAAGGACATCAGCAGGCCTCCAAAGACAACTGGAACAACAGAAAAACAAAGTGGAACAAACTGATTCGTGGATTTGATGCAAAAACACATCCAGGTAAATTCTACCATTTATTAATGAACGAAAACTGTGTTGAGTTTAAGCTCCTCCTCCTCCACTTCTCCTCTCCTCAGTGTCTTTATAAGCTTCAGTGTCTCCTCTCAAATAAAACCCTGCTCACTTCTCAGTTGTACAGTAACATTCTCATCACTCACTGACAACATGCTGGTGACCCTCTGCTCTCTCATCACTGCTCTCACATGTGAGGAGGCTGACTTACTGCAACTTTGACCTCACGTTGGGTTCATCAGTCTGTGTGTTTCTCTTGACTCCGTGTCGTCTTGTTGTTTCCAGGTGTGAGTGGTGTGACGGTGGTGACTCAGAAGCCTCCAGTTGCGACAGTGAGGAAAGGAGAGACAGCCACCATGGACTGTGATGTTTTCACAGATGATGGGTCTCGCTGGTATAAACAGAGTCCTGGAGAAAATATTCAGTTCGTGCTGAGGAATCATTACAGCTATTCCTCTCCAACCTACGGCTCTAGTTTCTCAGCTCCCAAATTCACTTCTAGTTATTTGTCCGGGACAAAGTATCGTTTGACTATCAGCAATGTGGAGGAGAGAGACTCGGCAGTCTATCACTGTGAAACATGGGACAGCTCTGCCCGGGAGTTTGTACCACAGTGAATTATACTGTGACAAAAACCTCCTCACTGAAACACTTCTGCTTTTTAAGAGACTGGTATATATTGCTGTGAGAAAAAAAATCATGGGAAAGGATACCTCTGAAATCTTCCCATGCACATGTAAACTTATTAATTTGTCATATCCTATAGTTGTTGTTGGTCATGTTAAGACTGAAGCCACATCTGAGGCAACGACTCAAAAGCACAACTCAAGTCCAGGAGAGTAAAAAACAGTCATTACTGGCAGAGGTTTGGAACACAGATAGGAAGTATACGTATCGGGTCAACAACAAGGTGACCAAGATCACAGAGAGAACTTGATGGACCGCTAGACACGGTGGTACTAAGATGAACTGGCACAGACAAAGGGGAGCACAAACTAAATGCTCTACAGAGGAGGAGGGTAATTGGGAACAGGTGAGGCTGATCAGGGAAAAGTAATCACACAAGGGCTGGAAGTGAAGTTATCTGAAACGAGAGAGAGAGGTAAGTGAAAAATAAAACTGGAAACCAGAAAAATGACATGAATGTGAAAAGAAAGAGAACATAACTCAGGGAACTTGATGAGACGTAACAGCTCAAACTCTCCAAAAATGTGATGTATGATTTCAATATTGTGAAGGTTGCGATTTTTTTAATTGGTTTGACGTAGAGTATACAAAAATAAATATGAAAAAAAGATATCTGAAGGAAAACTTTAAACACTGTCTATTGTGTGTAACATAATGACACGACCATATTGTTTTTGCTTCAATATCAAACCACATGTTTTACTATTAGTTTTAAAGAGAAAACATGTCTGATAACACTCTTTCATGTATGCAAAGATAATCTGCAGAGTCCCGAATATAATATGAAGATATTTAATCATGAACAAAGGAATTTATAAAACATCAGATCATTGGTACAAAATTATCTCCTCTCCTCAGTGTCTTTATAAGCTTCAGTGTCTCTTCTCCTCATATTCCCACCCTGCTCACCTCTCAGCTGAACAGTCACGTTTACACCACACACTGACAACATGCTGGGGACTCTCTGCACTCTCATCACTGCTCTCACATGTAAGATATTCTTCTCATTCATTTTACAGCACATATTTTCACACAGAAACCTTTCACCTTATTTTTCTCTGTGTGTTGACAGATGTTGATGCAGTAAAAGTGCTGACTCAGACGCCTGCTGTCCACACAGTTTCTACAGGACAAGACCTTGTTCTCAACTGCAACATTCAGCGATATGATGAGGACACAATCAGTTGGTATAAACAGGTTCCTGGTGAAGCTCCTCAGTATGTTCTCAGATTTTACCTTGGGGACAATTCGCTCTACTTTGGATCAGGATTCTCCTCAGACCGGTTCAACTCTAAATCTTTATCAGACATAAATTACCAGTTCATCATAAAGCAGGCCGAGGCTGGAGACTCTGCTGAGTAATGCTGTGGGACATGGGATAGCTCAGCTTCTGCAGCTGTATCACAGATGTGTGTTTCGGAGAGGAGAAACCAGAACCATAAGTTACAGACCACCACTCACGATGGTAAATCAGCACAAACTGAGGAACTCCTCCAGGAATCTGTTTATACCAGCGAGCACCACTGGTAGTAACAGTCCCCAGGTTACAATCCATGGTGGCTGTCTCTCCTTTCCTCACCGCCACAACAGGCTTCTGAGTCACCACCGTCACACCACTCACACCTGGAAACAACAAGACGACACGGAGTCAAGAGAAACACACAGACTGATGAACCCAACGTGAGGTCAAAGTTGCAGTAAGTCAGCCTCCTCAGTTGTCTTTGGAGGCCTGCTGATGTCCTTTACATCACTATTAATAATCCTGTGAGTGAAAGAAGTTTTGTTTTCTTCTTTTTTGTTTAATTTGCAAGTAGTAACATTAATATGATGAAGCGTTCTTGCTTCTTTCGTCTGCCAGATAAACTTTGGGCATATTAAGGAAATGGATAACATGCAGTTGGATTACTGTTTAGTGTAAATACAAAGATATACATGTGCACCAGAGGATTTATCTCCAGAAGGAGGATTTAATTTAGATCAGCAAATGAGAAGCTATTGCAAACTTTCAATAAATTGAATCAAGTGTGATGACAAAACAAATAAATATTTACTTTAACAATTCTTTTTTTTTCAGCAATGTTTAAGATCATGACTGGTCTTTACTTATGTGAATATTGTGCATGTTTAATAGACAGCAAGTAAGTTTTAAAATATATGTTTAATACAAATGAGGAGTTACACAAAGCATCGACTGATCGCTTCTCTCCCAGTCAAGATGTGTCAGAGTCTCAAAAAGCAGAAGTGTTTAGTGCAGAGGTTTTTGTCACAGTGTAAATCACTGTGATACGTGCTGGTTGACAGAGCTGTCCCATGTTTTACAGTAATAGACTGCTGAGTCTCTCTCCTCCATGTTGGTAATGATCAAACGATAATCTGATGTTGACTGATGAGTAGATGTGAACTTTGGAGAGGAGAAACCAGAGCCATAGCTTGGAGAGCTGGCGTGATAAAAATATATTACAAACTGAGGAACTCCTCCAGGAATCTGTTTATACCAGCTAGCACCAGTGTTAGTAACAGTCCCCAGGTTACAGTCCATGGTGGCTGTCTCTCCTTTCCTCACTGTCGCAACTGGAGGCTTCTGAGTCACCACCGTCACACCACTCACACCTGGAAACAACAAGACGACACGGAGTCAAGAGAAACACACAGACTGATGAACCCAACGTGAGGTCAAAGTTGCAGTAAGTCAGCCTCCTCACATGTGAGAGCAGTGATGAGAGAGCAGAGGGTCACCAGCATGTTGTCAGTGAGTGATGAGAATGGCCTTGTGACTTGGAAAGAGAGCTCACTGCTGACAGATTAGAGGGTTTGGAGGATGAGGAGAGGAGGTGCTGGAGGAGCAATTTAATACAACACTGAAACCGAGAGTGACTGACAGGAGGAGGGGCTTTGCTTAAATCTGCATGGTTTCTCACATGTGTTGGTCCTGTATCTTCTGTGGAAGGAAATATATTTAATTATTTCACTATTGTGTATCAATTCATGTAAAATGTAGATGAAAACTTGACTTTACAAAACAAAATAATGCCATGATGCGAAAAAAACCTGCAGTATGAATGTCTTTTTATTTTCAATTTCTAATGGATGGGTTTTATTGATGAAAGGTTTTATCATTTTTAATCATTTATCTTTTTTCAACTCAAGTTTTTATTAATCAAGAATTGATATTTATTGCAGGATATAATTTTCAGAATTCAAAATAAGAGGTAAATTGTCTGTGATTTACAAATCATGAATTAATAAAACAACAGTGTGTTTCCAGTCAGAGACAGTTCCCTCTTATTTTACAGAGAGCTGACCCTTGACCTCTTCATTTACATGGAGCTATAAATAATAAGAGGAGGGCTGCAGGTGCATCCTGGGAAGGAAGGGAGGAGTAGAGAGGTGATGCTTCACTGGTGGAGGATGAAAACTGAGTTTCAGATCTAATTTGTGTTTAATATTCTCACATCTTATAATATATTAATCTGTAAATCTCTCTGTTCTGTTTTTATTGCAAATTAAGTACGAATAGCGACGTAGCTTTCAGAATTAAAAAATACATATTCAACTAAGAATCAAACTGAAATATATCTGTCATGTGACCTGGTCTAATTGTAAATATCAGTGAACATTGTGAGAAAAAAAAATCTATTGAAGTAAACCACGTTTTAAATTTTGTTTTCATGAGTAAAAATACATTCAACAATTTTTGTTATAAAGTTTTCTTTATTTTTTATTGATTGATTCTTGAAATATGCAGCATTGCGAAGCTGATGCAACACCTCCACCTAACTGTCACAACATTTATTACAAGCACGCAGACACATTTTCTAACACGTAAAGCTTGTGATGAACAAACAGCACAAAGAGTAAAGAAGCAGACGTTAAATGGTCATTCTGCTCCTCTACTGTTGTTCAGTGCGACAGTCGGACTTCTTGAGGTTTTTCTCTGAAGTCTGGGCGCCCAAAGACACTTTACACGTGTAAACCGTATCCACGTTCCAGTCTGACGTCTGGACGGCCAGATAGCTGCTGATGTGGAAAGTCTGGTCAGGTTGTTTAACAGCGGTGCTGGTAGAGATCCCACTGCTCACTGGACTCCCTCCAGACAACCAGGTCACATCTGCAAAAGGCACAGACTGACTGGACAGACAGACCAGAGAGGCTTTGTTGGACTGGAGCTCAGCACTGGACGGAGGCAAGACAGTCAGGACTGGAGGAGGGAGGCTGGAGCCTGAAACACACCAAAGGCATTCTTGAAATAACTGGACAGTAAAAGATAGTCTGTTAGTTTAGTTGACAAGATAACAGTCAAACTGAATAAATAAAGAAAATAGAACATTTAGAAAATAGAAACATTTGGAAACCATCACCTTAAGACATGAGCAGAGTTTAAAAAACAAACAAAGTCTATCAATCACTAACTTGGAAATACGAGACCTGTTCTATATAACATTCATGTTGAAAACAATTTCATGCGGTCTTCGTCTGTGTCTTACAAAATGTTATCTGATTTAAAATGTAACCTCTTCAGTCGCTGTGAAACATTACAGTAAAACAGAGCTTACTTTGGTGAAGTCTATCTAACATCAAAGGAAACATGTATTTTCAAAAGCCAACAAATACAGTGATCATGGTGTTAAAACTCAGTTAAATTCAAGATGTGCCATACATTTTACAAGATTAGTAATTAAACAACACAAACTCAGTAATTTAGTATTGATATTTTAATGTCAGATAATCTTAACAGATTATGTAACATAGCTAAAATAGTTTTGTAATATTAGAGTTTGTCATGAGTTGCAGAAATAAATATGGTATAATTAGTTGGAAAACATTTCAAGTGCTTTGATTCTTTTAGAACAACTTTGAATTATCTGCTAAAAAACAGCTTTGTATCAAAGCTGATGAACAAAAGAATGAATCATTAAACAACATGTTAAATATTTTCAACAAGTAGAAACAAATAAAATCATAACTTTCTCTTAATATGAATCAGAAACAGACAATCCATCTAGTTTTATGATCAGTAAAAAGTACTTACTTGTCACAATCAGCTTGGTTCCTTGTCCGAATACCACAGTGGTTCAGTTAGTACACATGGCTGTACAAAAACCTCCTGACTCTCTAATGACGGGAGAGGAACTGAAACATCCTGTTGAGACCAACTTTCAATGTCAGCATATCATTTAATTCATCAGTCTGATTTTATGTCAAAACACTACTGGACTTGTTTCAAACACTCTCGTCTCTTTAGATGAATTAATTTAATGTCCTTCAATGTTTTGTTCCAGTTTTTCTCATTTTAGTGGTTCTATTTGGCTCAGAATAAATAAAATCTGTAGTGAGTCTCTGATGGAGGTCTGTATCACAGTGTGAGTCTCTGTGATACAGCTGCAGAAGCTGAGCTATCCCATGTCCCACAGCATTACTGAGCAGAGTCTCTGGCCTCGGCCTGCTTTATGATGAACTGGTAATTTATGTCTGATAAAGATTTAGAGTTTAACCGGTCTGAGGAGAATCCTGATCCAAAGTAGAGCGAATTGTCCCCAAGGTAAAATCTGAGAACATACTGAGGAGCTTCACCTGGAACCTGTTTATACCATTGGACATAACTTGCATCATAACTCTGAATGTTGCAGTTGAGAACAACCTCTTGTCCTATAGAAACTGTGTGGACAGCAGGCGTCTGAGTCAGCACTTTTACTGCATCAACATTTGTCAACACACAGAGAAAAATAAGGTGAAAGGTTTCTGTGTGAAAATATGTGCTGTAAAATGAATGAGAAGAATATCTTACATGTGAGAGCAGTGATGAGAGTGCAGAGAGTCCCCAGCATGTTGTCAGTGTGTGGTGTAAACGTGACTGTTCAGCTGAGAGGTGAGCAGGGTGGGAATATGAGGAGAAGAGACACTGAAGCTTATAAAGACACTGAGGAGGAGCTTCAACACAACCAGTTTTCACACATAAATCAACATCATATGTATGGAAGTCTACTAATGTCATTTGACAATTAAATCCAGTTATGGTATCACATTAATTGTTTCTTTGTATTTTTCTATTTACGACTGATCATAGAAAAATAAACTATTCCTAAGTGGATTCATAGTTTCATGTTAAATATGACTCCTCAGGTAGTAAAAAAAGTTCAGTAAACACATTTTTCCTCCAATGAGACCTCTAATTCTTGTTCTTTGTTTCATATGATAAAATACTGATTCAGTTATTGCATTGATGTAGCTGCTGAAGCTCAGATCTGAGTCTATTAAAACGCCAGGATTTCTAATTTGGGTCAAGCATCGTTATTGTCATGTATGATTTGACCAAAAGGCAGCACGTACAGTTGGATAATAGGGGCCCAAGAATCAAACCCTGGGGGACTCCACGTCATGGTGATCCGCTGAGATATCATCACTCTATCGCCGGTATGTTACAGTATGTGCACATTATTACATCATAAGCAGGGTGCAGAGTGTACTTGTTCATTTATCACCTCAACAAGAGACATTAATATTTACTGTTCACAATTATTTTCAGGACAGTGTGATAGATCATAATTGTGTTTAAGTGGTTTACATTTACGTGTGAGCATATAAGTATGTACACATGGCAAACTGTAAATAATTACCACCAGGAAATATTTGGGAATTTGTGTGAGAATACAATAAAAGGAAAATATCTGTTTATTATATATTTATATATATATATATAAGTTACAGAAATCATTGACTGATCGCTTCGCTCCCAGTCAAGATGTGTCAGAGTCTCAAAAAGCAGAAGTGTTTAGTGCAGAGGTTTTTGTCACAGTGTAAATCACTGTGATACGTACTGCTTAACAGAGCTGTCCCATGTTTTACAGTAATAGACTGCTGAGTCTCTCTCCTCCATGTTGGTAATGATCAAACGATAATCTGATGTTGACTGATGAGTAGATGTGAACTTTGGAGAGGAGAAACCAGAGCCATAGCTTGTAGAGCTGCTGCTGTGATAAAAATATAATACAAACTGAGGAACTCCTCCAGGAATCTGTTTATACCAGCGAATAGCATCGTTAGTAACAGTCCCCAGGTTACAGTCCATGGTGGCTGTCTCTCCTTTCCTCACTGTCGCAACTGGAGGCTTCTGAGTCACCACCGTCACACCACTCACACCTGGAAACAACAAGACGACACGGAGTCAAGAGAAACACACAGACTGATGAACCCAACGTGAGGTCAAAGTTGCAGTAAGTCAGCCTCCTCACATGTGAGAGCAGTGATGAGAGAGCAGAGGGTCACCAGCATGTTGTCAGTGAGTGATGAGAATGTTACTGTACAACTGAGAAGTGAGCAGGGTTTTATTTGAGAGGAGACACTGAAGCTTATAAAGACACTGAGGAGAGGAGAAGTGGAGGAGGAGGAGCTTAAACTCAACACCGTTCATTAATACATGGTAGAATTTACATGGATATGTTTTTGCATCATTTCCACAGATCAGTTTTTTCCACTTTTGTTTTGTTGTTGTTCCAGTTGTCTTTGGAGGCCTGCTGATGTCCTTTACAACAGTATTAATAATCCTGGGGGTGCAAAAAGTTTTGCCTTCTTCTTTTTTGTTTCATTTGTAAGTAGTAACATAAATATGATGAAGCGTTCTTGCATCTTTCGTCTGCCAGATCAACTTTGTGCCTGTCAAGGAAGTGGATATCATGCAGTTGGATTACTGTTTAGTGTAAATTCAAAGATATACATGTTCACCAGAGGATTTCTCTCCAGAAGGAGGATTTAATTTAGATCAGCAAATGAGAAGCTATTGCAAACTTTCAATGAATTGAATCGAGTGTGATAAGAAGACACATTAATATTTACTTTAACAATGATTTTTTTATCAGCAATGTTTAAGATCATGACTAGTCTTTACTTGTGTGAATATGTGCATGTTTTATAGACAGCAAGTAAGTTTTAAAATATATGTTTAATACATATGAGGAGTTACAGAAAGCATTGACTGTTTGCTTCTCTCCCAGTCAAGATGTGTCAGAGTCTCAAAAAGCAGAAGTGTTTAGTGCAGAGGTTTTTGTCACAGTGTAAATCACTGTGATACGTTCTGCTTAACAGAGCTGTCCCATGTTTTACAGTAATAGACTGCTGAGTCTCTCTCCTCCATGTTGGTAATGATCAAACGATAATCTGATGTTGACTGATGAGTAGATGTGAACTTTGGAGAGGAGAAACCAGAGCCATAGCTTGGAGAGCTGCTGCTGTGATAAAAATATAATACAAACTGAGGAACTCCTCCAGGAATCTGTTTATACCAGCTAGCACCAGTGTTAGTAACAGTCCCCAGGTTACAGTCCATGGTGGCTGTCTCTCCTTTCCTCACTGTCGCAACTGGAGGCTTCTGAGTCACCACCGTCACACCACTCACACCTGGAAACAACAAGACGACACGGAGTCAAGAGAAACACACAGACTGATGAACCCAACGTGAGGTCAAAGTTGCAGTAAGTCAGCCTCCTCACATGTGAGAGCAGTGATGAGAGAGCAGAGGGTCACCAGCATGTTGTCAGTGAGTGATGAGAATGGCCTTGTGACTTGGAAAGAGAGCTCACTGCTGACAGATTAGAGGGTTTGGAGGATGAGGAGAGGAGGTGCTGGAGGAGCAATTTAATACAACACTGAAACCGAGAGTGACTGACAGGAGGAGGGGCTTTGCTTAAATCTGCATGGTTTCTCACATGTGTTGGTCCTGTATCTTCTGTGGAAGGAAATATATTTAATTAATTCACTATTGTTAATCAATTAATGTAAAATGTAGATGAAAACTTGACTTTACAAAACACAATAATGCCATGATGTGAAAAACCCTGCAGTATGAATGTCTTTTTATTTTCAATTTCTAATGAATGGGTTTTATTGATGAAAGGTTTTATCATTTTGAATCATTTATCTTACAAGTTTTTACTAATCAAGAATAGATATTTACTACAGGATATAGGTTTTGGCTCTGCACACATGAATGTAATTTCACAAAAATAAGAAGTAAACTGTCTGTGATTGACAAATCATGAATTAATGAAACAACAGTGTGTTTCCAGTCAGAGACAGTTCCCTCTTATTTTACAGAGAGCTGACCCTTGACCTCTTCATTTACATGGAGCTATAAATAAGAAGAGGAGGGCTGCAGGTGCATCCTGGGAAGGAAGGGGGGAGTGGAGAGGTGATGCTTCACTGATGGAGGATGGAAACTTAGTTTCATTTGCTCATTTTATCTAATTATTCTAACATCCTGACTATTGCAAGTGAGTCAATCCAGATTAAAAAAAAAAAATACTAATCAAGTTTAATAACAAACATATCACCAGCATTGTCATGCAGTTGTTATTTTGTCACTTTGTCATATGGTTGGATACCTCTTATAATGAAATTGTCAGTGTTCATTGCATTGAGTGAATCTTGCAGCTGTCCCAAATACAAGATCATTGGAAGTGTTGTAGAAATGATAAGAACTTGGAGTCCAGTGCTGATACAATGTTTTCAAAACAGCTTAGTTCACTTGTTGTGATGAAGAGGAACAAGGAAATGATGAAGTGGGGAATTGTTTCCAATTCCAAAATCCAGCATGATATAACTGGCTTTTCTTCAATCTTTCTTATGCTGTGGTCTATTTTTTTATTTTTTATACTTTTATCATTTTTACAATCATTAGTTTACTATAATGATTATGCTCATCCGGATACAGATATACTTTAATTAAGCAATTTGATATACATGCATTGTAAAAGAATATAAAATGAAAAAGAGTTTTAAAAACTTTCCGAGTTCATGTATTCCATTGAAACTTGGGTCAGCTGGCAGCAGGCGGTCCGACCCCGGCTCCCTCTGTCCACATGTCATAGTGTCCTTTAATCTCCGAACAATTTGTACCCAATTATTGAGCCACCGACTTGTAGCGTCACCACAATTGGAGTGCGTGTGTGTGTGTGTGTGTGTGTGTGTGTGTGTGTGTGTGTGTGTGTGTGTGTGTGCGTGTGTGTGTGTGTGTGTGTGTGTGAATGAGTAGCAAAAAGAAAAGAGCTTTGTCCTACCATGGCTGAAAAATGCTCAATGTAGTTAATTTACAATGTATCAAATGTTGATAAGCTTGAAACTAATCTGTTTTTAATAATCATTTGGGTAAATAACTAAAATACAAACAATGCTCATACAATGTTAATTAGTGTTTGTGTGTGTGTGTGTGTGTGTGTGTGTGTGTGTGTGTGTGTGTGTGTGTGTGTGTATGTACATGTACATGTATATGTATATATATATATATATATATATATATATATATACATATACATATGTGAAATCACAACTCTAGACTACCATTTCAGCCATTATGATACTTTATGTCCAGCTATCAATACACAGAGAGCAGCAGGATGACAGTGGAGATAAATTGATTTCAGCTGCCACCTTGTGGTTAAAAGTGACTTTTTAGAAAGGCAAATATGGGACAAAAATTTGGAGATTTAAAAATCATCTTTTCTACACACTACACTCCTCAATAAAACTATACAAACTAATCATCTGAAAATATGTAAACATATTAACTCTTGGTTGATACATCAGCACTGATCGGTCTAAGGTATCTGTGGTCCTCTTCTCCTGGCTCTGATCAGTGTTGGCCCCTTGATAGTCCCCCTGTCAGGAGCCCTCCTCTGAGCTCGTAGTGGATACCTCAAACCAATGCTGGGGGGAAGCCTCTGTACGGGCCGCTGAGGCAGAGCGAACCTGCCGTCCTTGAGGTCGTCCACAAAACCCTCCACACTGTCTAACTTTGAGTTGAGCTTCCCCAGCTCGTCTTTTAGAGTGTTAAACTGCATGTAGAGGTCTCCCAGGGCATCTGACAGAGGCTGGATCCTGAACACATACAGAGACATTTGGGAAAGTACAAATGAGTCAATCATTTTATTATTTGAATGACCAGTCAGTGTAGTGTTCCATAAGCTCACATAGCAAATAGGAACATTGTTTATATGCAAAGCGTAACCAAGAGGAGAACTCCAATTGGCCACATGAACATGAAAGTCACGACATTCTGTTAAGTAGAAACAGCCCCATCATCTGCAGGAAACATCAGGAAAACAGACAGAAATAACGGAAGTCCTTTTAAAAAAATGATTTTCGGCACAAATTTAAGAGATGAGACTTGCAGTGAGCCTGCAAAGCCCCTGAAATGGTTACTCAGGAATGCTCATTAACTAGCTGTTGGTATCACGGTCCACAGACTAATCTCCAAAGGAAAGGGTCAACGACTTTACTGACATCTGCCAGAAACACTGGCTGTGTTTTTCCCGTTTTCTGTTGGCGCAGTTTCCGGAGTGAGGTCATTCAAAGTTGGCCTTGTGTGGACCAGAGCAATAATGGATCAAGTTACTGGCTCTGACAGGTCCGTGGTCATGTGCAGAGCAAAGTTATATAATTCCTAATTTTATACGACTGCGAGGAACAATAAAATGCCCAGTGATGTCACTGACTGTTGTTATTCTCACTCTTACTCAACATTTGGACTTTGTTTTTGCCTTCTTGTTCTTGCTTCTGCGTCTACAATCACTGCAATTTACACTCAGAATCTAGCGTGACCCACCTGTTGTATTCTGGTAGGACAGAAGCGTGGTCGTTGATCAGCAGGTCTTTCACTTGGGTTAGAATGGCATATTTCCAGTTGTCCAGTACCTGGGTCAGATTGGAACAAGTCTTTCCGTTGGTGTGATCTGCTGAAGACAGACATTTCTAGTAGGAATAAAGCCAAGTATTCACCCTGAACTCCAAACAAAATCTTCATTCAAGTGCTTCTAAAAAACGAAAGCTTTTGCTAATCATTCACAGATTGTGGAACAACGTAGAGCGACGACACATCGTCCCTGACCTTTAGGGTCCCAACGTGAGCTTCCCTGCTTCCATTTCTGAGCCACGCATGTTAAGACCATGCATAGCAGGACCACAATCCCCTTCATCATCATCTTCCTCGCCTAACAAAAACAGAAATATGAGGTGGGTGCTGCTGAGAAACAAGTGTACAGGAAAACAGTGGTGGAAAGGAACTCAATACATTTGCACAAGTATTTAAGTACAATTTACTAATTCTCAAATCGGAAATATTTATTTGACCCTTATCATTACTAGTCACTTTTTACATAAAAAATAATAAAAACACATTTTAGGCACATTATAGTATTCACAGCATTTAAAATTGGTTCCAAAGAGAAGAACTTTAACATTAAAATGCTTTTCTGCACAAGGAGTACCTTTACTTTTGATATTTCGAGTAGTGTCACTATACTGTCATTTTTGATTCAGGACTTTTATTTGTGATGTTTAGATCGTGGTATTTCTACTTTTACTAGCAAAGAATGTGAGTACTTCTTCCAGGAAAGAGATGCCAGAAAAACTTAAGCGCGCATGCTTAAGACACTTTCACTAAAAGAAAACATCTTACACCTGGTGATTAAGTTAGAATTTCACTTATATTTAGCTGAACTGCAAATGATTAATCTTTTCTTTTGCATATAGATTCTGGATGTCTTTTCCTCGATTCTACCTTCACTTAGATTTACTGCTCTTTGGGTTTTACGATACCTTTCTGTGAAGTAGTGCCAGGGGTCTGTCCCGGCCACAGCAGCAGAACACACTCTGTGGTACGATCCTTCAACAGTGACACACTGAGAAAACATGACCTGGTCAGCACTCTCTTATAACTGCCTCTCTCTTCTCCCGGAGCCATTCCCCCACCTGCTCCCACCCACTTCAGTGATGCAGTAAAGACGCACTCCATTCCTTTAACACACACACGCACACAGCTGCTGCTGCACACGCAACATTTCACCAAAGTCAGAGCTCCCCAAACACATGCACACACACGAATGCTTTCCAAGTCAGCCTCCGATGTGTCTTGCAGACTTGTGCATCTTCTACATTGATAAATAACCCTGAATGGGAGGTCCTGATAATCCTCCACTTATCCCCCAGATGTCTTTTAGCTGCTGTGAGTGGTGTAGGGCAACTCCCTATGGGCTCTCATCCAGAGAAGGTGTTTGATGTAGCAGCATGGCTGCAGCACAGCATTCTTATTGCCTACTGTAATACAATCTGCTCAACATCTGGGCTCCAACAGACCCAGCCGGCAATGGTCCCTTTAACTGTCAGGGATGATCAAAACCCGGACACACACACACACACACACACACACACACACACACACTTGATGAAGCTGAAAATAAGTGTTTGGTATTAATCATTTTATTAAATACACTGACTAAGAAATAAACAGCTCCCTCACCACTAAACTGCAGAGACCCCTATATCAGTGTGATTTACTCCATTAGCTCACCAATTTGACAGTCATTCCTCCCTGAGGAGTACAAATGATTTATGTGGAAAATATTTGACTGCTGATGGAGGACAGATCAATAATCTAGACAGTTTTGGGCAGGAAAATGCAGCTGGACTGAAATAAGCAAAAAGATATCCATCACCAAAGCACATTTTCTTTCTTTTTTTTAAAATACCGGGCAAAAGGAATGCTTTAACTTGACAGCTCTGACATGAAATACCTTTTGTCACAAGAAATTCCAGCTCAGAGCTATTCCATTTGAAAGGCTGTTAATTCTCCTGCATCCTGCTGCTGATGTCTGCAGACAGTATTGATATATGACATGCGGCGAAAAGGAATCTGACTGGCCGATGGTCCCTGCCATCTGCACCAACTTTAAACCCATGAAGCAATTCACTGTACTGTATGCAGTTAGTAGGATGAATTTCATCCGTTTACCATACATCTTCAGTGCTGAGTAGACAGAAGGAGTTGGATTCAATTCAAAGAGTGGGAAGTAAATGCTCTTTAAATCAAATCCCCCCCAAAAGATATAAAAACCAGGTAACAGCAGGATTTGAGAGATTTGTTACAAAACAAATCTGACACTCAGCTGATAATCTAAACTGTCAACAACCTGTCACAGTAAATTAGTTGGTTTGTAAATATGGACCATAGATACTATTGTTTTCTTTCCTATGTTGCAAATTGGGACTACAATCTACATTTCGTTGTGCAACCCTGTCGTACAATGACAAATAACCCTGTAACCATGTAACCTTGTAACCCTGTAAAGTCATGCATTCACAACTTTGCCGTAGTACAATCAGTAAGAAAAACTATCAAAATAAATGTACTTGTCCCTGTCATTGTATTATTGTATTATTATTGTTGATCATTTTTGCAGCAGATAATGTTGCATATTGTTTGTCGTCAAAGAAAAGCTAATTTACTGTTTTAATGTGTTGTAGGTTGTGTAGTTTATCTGTAACAATGCATCATAGTTTTTAATGTGAATCCTTAATCTTCAAAGTAAACAGTAAAACTACAAACAAATATAGTGGAGTATAACATCTCCCTATAAAAATAGATATGAAGTACAAATACCTCAAGTGAATGTAGTTGCTTTTCACCCGTGTATCTTTGTAGAGCAGTGAACACACCTGCACACACATTAATCTGTAATATCAACAAGCCAAAACTCTTCAAAGCTAATATTCAGACTCTCCACAATAAGTAATCTGGAAGCTCCGTTTTTTTCTTCTGTTGAACCACATTAATATGGAAGCAGATTTACAGCGGCACTATTGTCCAGTCTTATCACAGCCCCATCTGGACTCCACTAGCAGTCAGGGTCGGGCTCCGTCTGCAGTCCGACTTCTGCTGCAGAGCTCAGTGCAGCTCAGCCAGAGGAAAGAATGACAGCAGCTGACCCGCAGAGCCAGAGAGTGACATAACAAGGCCTCTCTCTCTCTCTCTCTCTCTCTCTCTCTCTCTCTCTCTCTCTCTGTCTCTCTCTCTCTCTCTCTCTCTCTCTCTCTCTCTCTCTCTCTCTCTTTCTGCTTTTTAACTTGCTGTCACATTTGTTTTTTCCAAACGCTGCTTGTTATGATTCACAACAGCACATCACTTCATAACGACTTCATCAGAGGGCGGTTTAAACACAAATATAGCAGCTCTGATATTTAAAGACGCCAAACAGAAGATGCACCTCGAGGATTCTCGCGTTTCTTACTCAGTCACATGACTGTTAGTGTTTATAGAAGGAGAAAGACAGATTTTGCAATTCTTCAGTTCAGGTGTTGTTCAAACATTTTACCATTAGTCCACTCTATGTTTATTTATGTGTGGTTAGTGTGTTTAGCATGAAGAATAAGTGTTATAACATATGTCTACTGTATTAAACCACTCAAATGAACAGAATATTGTTTATCAATATGCACAGATTTTTGTTGTTGTTGTTGTTGTTCGTTGCATTATTTGTTTTCAGTTAGAGAGGCAAAACACATACCATTTTCTCTTTAGCTATCCACTTTATTTTCCAATTACACCTTGACAACTTCAAATCAGAAGTTACTTGTTCTGGTCAGAGTCACATTCTTGTGTGTGTGTGTGTGTGTGTGTGTGTGTGTGTGTGTGTGTGTGTGTGTGTGTGTATGAGTTTCTCACACATGCTTTGATAACCCTCTAATCCCCTCACTGTGACTCTCACATGATGAAGAAATCCCACTGCTTGCAGTAGCCAGAGGCTAAACACTGCATGGTTTCTCCACCTCAGCTCACATGCTCCTCTGTTCCCACTGTAGTCAATGCTCCCCCCATGCTATACTTAAGCTAGAGTCATTCCAACCAGCTAAAAGCACAGGGAGAATCGTCCCCCGACATGAAGAGATATCTCATGATAAAAAGGATTCTCCTGCCGGGGTCGAGGAGGGACACCGGGCAGAATGAGTCCAGTCCGCTCATACCAAAGGTAAGGGGTCACTTTTGAACTTCTGCTTTTTTTCCGTTAAGTTTCTTTCAGAATATTGAGTACCTCTTTGTGCATGTGAGTGCTTGAGGTGGCGTTAGTTCTCAAAACTATGGTATTTAGCTGCATTCCTGTGTGTCCAAAGGCAAGCTCTGCTAAAGAGGACGCCGGGGAGCTTGGCAATGTCACCACTGAATTACACCAAGCAGGGCCAAACAATGGACAGGACAACAGCCCTGTATTCGCAGGCATCCAACCCCACCGCAGATATTCATTTATGGACTATTTCCTAAAATACTTCCTGATCCTATCCAATCTGGTGTTCACAGTTCTGGGCCTGGTGGTTCTTGTTCTGGGGATGTGGGGCCTCATCAGCAAACAGTCGTTTGCTCAGGAGAAGATCGGCAGCATCGGCACTGACCCCATGCTGGTGTTTTTGACTCTGGGCTTTGTGCTGACCATGCTCTGCCTGTCAGGCTGTGTGGGCGCCTTAAGAGAGAACTGCACTTTACTGAAGCTGTTCTCTGCTGCGGTGCTGGTCCTCATCACAGTCCAGGTGCTGACCGCCATTGTGGCCTACAGTCTACAAGATCAGGTTGGAGGCTACCTGCGGTCAGGGATGTTAGCTGCCATGGTGCGCTACCAGGACGATCTAGATCTGAGGTTCATAACGGACGAGATTCAGTCCAATCTGCAGTGCTGTGGGGCAGATAACTACCGTGACTGGGAGCTTAACATGTGAGTAGCAGGTGACTAACTTGGATGTATTTATATTTTTAAAAGTTCATCACGAATGCCTTAAAGGTTATTGGATATGATTTCCTTTCCTCAGATATTACAACTGCTCAGCTCCAGGAGTGCTGGCCTGTGGCGTCCCCGCGACATGCTGTGTGGATCCTCTGGAGAACGGAACAGTGTGGAACTCTCAGTGTGGTTTGGGAGCCCAGCTGCTGGATGAGTTTAGTGCTCAGAGTGTGATCTTCCTGGGCGGCTGTCTGGGGGGAATGTCTCGCTGGATCGAGCAGCACGAGGGCCTGATTGGGACGGTTGGAATAGTCGTACTGGGGTCCCAGATTGTGACTCTGTTTATCACCTCACGACTGTTGGAGAGCATCCAGTGGCATGAAGTTTACAAATAACATGGGATGGTGAATATTTCCATCCATCCATCATCTTCTGATTATCCAGACTCGGGTTACGGGGGCAGCAGGCGAAGGAGGGTATTCCAGACGACCCCGTATGAATATATTGTGTTCTGATATTTAATGAGTGCTAACTGCTTTTAGATCTCCACCTTGTTTCTCATTTGTAGTAAGCATGCTGAACCCCCTAAACCTGATCTTATTTTTATGGAAGCAAATATTGTGGTTCACATGTGCTGCTTTTTCTTAAAGTTACAAATAAAGCATCATCATGGGAATTATGTAATATTTCAAAGTGACAAGACTTAATAACATGCTAAGTTGAAGGAAATGTTTTTAAAAACCCAAACTTTACTCTGAGTTTGATTAAACAGGATTGCGCAGAAACACCTTCTTGGAAGTGAGTGACCTCGCTTCTTGTTACATCTCCCACTGGAACCTCAGGCAGTGACACAAGGACACATTCAGCATCAGACATTAAAATGGCAGCTTGAGAGTCTTATGAAAATAGATTGAATGTTCAGTATAAAACAACTTAGGCAAAGAACAGCAGCCACGATATGCAGAAGTCTTTTCACACATTACTTCTTTAGTTTGTGGTTTACCCTAAAAAAATATTGGTGATCCAGAAATGGGTTGGTGTAATTGATATTCCAGTTACTGAACTTGCCACATCAGTTCCCTTTGGAAGATATAAAAAGCCAAGAGAGTCAGATGATACCATACTGAGCCAGTTCATGTAGCTCTAGATACTTCCCATGTGCAGATTATGGTGATGTCTGAAAAGGCAAGAACAAATAGAGAGCGAGCTAAAGGAACAGTGATGTTGTTTGTGTGAACGTTTTCGTGGTGCAGTGGCCTACAGGAACTGTGATGCTCCTGCTTACCAGTGCCAAGCCCTTCCAAAGCTGAGGGAGAGAGAAATCAGTTGTATTGTGGAGAAACCTATGAAAGACAAAAGTTCTAGATGACACTCATGAACATGTAGGCCTTTGCAGTCTCCGCCTCAGGAATGGCCACATCCAAATTCATACTTTTCTTGTTTGAGCTGTCATTAAAAGTGAAGTAAAGTAGGAACATTTTAAGAATGTTTTGTTAATCGTTCCAAATTTAAATACATTGCATTCCAGACAAATATCCACTTCCATCATTCTGTATTTTGCTTTTTTACTCGAGACAAACTGAATTGTCCTGCTGTGATTACAAACACATCTTCAGAACTTCCTATTTGAAGAAATACAGACTTGTGTACAGACAATAAAGGCTCCTATAATCCCACACCAGGATATTTATGAACCCTCCACAATGCCCTTTAAACTACACAGCAGCTTCATAATCAGATTACTGAGAGGACATGCTGAATTTGCTTGTGGTCCTAACCTGACAATAGCTCATTAATTACTCACATTGTCTGCCCCTGAAAGGAGTTTTGAAAGGAAACTTTATAAAACTGCAATGTTATTACAAGGAAATAAAATGATCCTAGATATGTTCTAGATATTGCTGAGAATGATTCACTGTTAAAATAGAAAAATATAATACAGTTTATGAATACAGAAGATGACAAAATACAATAATACAAAAAATACATAATTTAACAAAACTAATATTACATATGATCATTTGAGAATGGGCCAAAAAAACACATGTGCATCAGAATCCTTCAGCAGCTCAAAATCATTGTCTAAATAATTCATTTTAGACTCATGTCTTGTGTGTTTCTGTGTATCTCTGTTGGTAGAGTATTAGAGATGCAGGGCTATTGGTGTATGATGGGTTGTTTTTAGTGATGCCCTCTTGTACACCTCAGACTCTGAGAAGATTATGATGCTACCAACCAATAAACTGCCGGGCCGTCATCACTTGTGCACACACACACACACACACACACACACACACACACACACACACAAGTCTTTCATGTTGTGTATACGGTACATTTATTAAGGGACTGACTGACAGGCATTTTATGGGATGTCCCTGCTGTTAAGGCTGACCTGGACAGACACATGACATTGGGAGACAAAAGAAGATGTTTCTAGAATAATAATGGGGATGTGTGTCCGTCAGGAGCCATTTGCAAATATACTGTGGGGTTTTCTCAGATTACATCCCCCCCTCCACCTGCAATATTATGCACCTGAGAAAAATATAGCACAAATGGCAAAAGCATTCTTCTTTCATCAGCAGTCTCTAAAATTGAGTTGCATTATGTCTCACTGGTAATATCCCACCCTCCCCCCTCACACACACCTCCCACACATTAACATACCTGGCCATTATTCTGATGGCTTCTCTCTGTAATTTATTCCATTCATGCACATGCACATGGGACACACGCTCTCCCTTCCTGTGCATTATTTACACACTGTCTCTCTCATAGAATCACAAACACATCCTGATAATCTGCACATAATCACCGAAACATGTGGATTTTTTTTTTTTTTTACCAATATTCTTTTAAGGTGAGTTTTTGATGAGATCATTTCAATTTCATCGTTAATCCTCTTCTGAAAACCATGTAGGCTCATAAGTGCTTCTGCTGCCAGAATTATGAATGGCATACTGGATGCCACATGTCTGATACATGATCAGGGGGATGCTGAATGAACTGCAGCCAACTATGGTGCAGACAGCTGATTGTAGGGTTGAAACTACTGGTCATGTTCATTGTTGGTTGATCTGTAGATTGTAGATTCTGTACTTAAGTCAAATTTGGGTGCCTTATACTTTATCTTAGTATTTCCATTGAATGATGCATCTACTTCACAACATTGAAACCTTATGGGTCTCTGTAGTATTGTGTTCACAAACTGGAGTAACGACGCCATCTAGTGGTGGCAGATAGAAGCACCAGCAATTATTCTAACCAATCGCGATGACGGTTCCAGCAAAGATCGTCTATTAGTGTGAGCTCGAGGAGAACGCCCCACGAGGAGAACGCCCCACGAGGAGCAGAGGAAACGACCCGGAAAACGACACAGAGTGAGACCTCTGTGCTTCCTCTCTCCCACTGCCGCTTACGGTTGAAGTTTCCAGGTTAAAGGTTATTCACGCTGCACCACATGCGTTATTGTGTTTTCTTTTTTTAAAGATACTTTTTAATCCATTGAAATACAGGGCAGTGACATGGGGAAGAATAAGAAGAACAAAACCAACGAGTCAGGAAATCAAGCGGGCCGACCGTCAAGGTAACGTTGGGAAGCTCATGTGTGGCAGAAACATTACACATGGAGCTCAACCAGCTAATGTTAACGTTAGCTAGCTGCTTTTAGGTGTTTAGCTCCCACGTTAGTTGCGACTAACTTCAGCTTCATGTTTATAAATGAGATTCAACTCGTCAACATAATCCTTGAGATTAAGGACGTCCTCAGTGAGGACACGTACTTGTATCATGTATGGCATCCAAAGGCTCACTGTTTCCTTCCTGGTGAATACTATCTGAACTGTATTGTATTTATACTTCGTCCTGTGAAAGTTTGGGCGATTATCTGACAATTTAGCACATTTCTGCGTGAAACTATCTCTTCTAAAAACTGCACAGCTCTTGCATTTTTTGACTACAGATATACTGTACATTATGTATGTAGTATTTTCTATTTTTGTTGTATTTTTCTTCTATTCTACATCTTTTGATTCTTGATTTTTGCAATACTTTTTTTTTTTTTTTTTTATTTATTTTACTATGTTTATGTTGTGCAGCAACACACCGGAGCAAATTCCTTGTATGTGATTGGTATTGTGTATTCACAGTGATAAGAAGTTCAAACAGAGAGATGGAAAAGCCAAACCAGATCACCTCGAACACATCCCCTTCAGGCTGCGTGAGATCATGAAAAACAAAGAGAGAATGAAAATGGGACCCTTGAAGGCCAAAAAGCTAAAAGAAGGTGAGCAGAGACGCTTCTTTAACGTTACACTACGTGATGCACATGTGTACTTTTTTTTTTATCAGTCATGCCATGGGGTTGTTTATAATCAGTGAGGAACTTGTTTCTGTCTCTTTAGCCATCTCCTCTAAAGGGAAACCAGATGATACGCAGACTGGAGACATACCTGTCCCACATTTCAAGAGGGGAAAGGCAGAAAGTGAAAAGGCATATCTGCGGCGCATGGGGAATGAGACCCAACACGTCCTCTTCCTCACGAAGAACCAAATCGACAGAAAGCCTGAGCTGGATGCAGACGGACAAGAGAGTCACGCAGACAAGGGCAAGTCTGAGAAAAAGAAGGAGTGAGTATACCTTAACTTGGAATCAGCAAATGTTAACTGATGATATGTATTTGTGCCAATATGGGATGTGAAAGGTGGGGCCGACAAAGTCTGTTATACGCTTTAATAAATTGTTATTGAACTTCAAAAAAAACTTTACACTACACATAATAATGGTACAAAACCCAACAATCAGTTCAGTGACAATGATAACCGTAAAGAACAATAGAAATGGACCACAGTAAACACAGACATGTCAATTATATTATAATTTTGGGCTGATGCATGTATAATTTTTTTTTTATCTTTGCTGTCTTTGCCACAGGCATGATCAAATCAGATTACAGAAGCTACAGCAGAAAAAGTTGGACAGACAAGTGGCCCAGGTGGAGAAAGAGATGTTTGTAGGTAAGGAACATTTCCACTAGAAAGGATGTGAGGGAGCAGCCCTGTCCTCTATATAATTCAGTTCAAGCATCTACCAGCCAAATCTGAGGTGCATTTAAGATCATCGTGAGGTAGGCTCCATCTCTGCAGTTTCACTGTTTCCTAAAAATCAAAGGGACCATCTGGCTTTGAAATCTTCAAGTTTATCAGAAAAGCCTTCCCGCAGGGGCAGAAGGATATATTCTTGAAGAGATAGTTCAGGTCTCTTGGAGTGGGTTAGTATGAGGTACTTTTACAAACTTACAGTAGACGGCGATGGGCACGGGGGCAGCTGCAAAAGGTATTTCAGCCACCTAAAACAAAGGCAGACCCCCAAAAAAAATCTATATTACTTTCACCATGCACTGAATTTAGAATATTTTTGGAGGTTTAACTTGCCGTGAGACAGTCCATGTTTCTGACGTGGAACTGAAGCTGTTATCTATTCTGTTGCCAAAGCTACCAGACATCATAAGATAAATAACTGTCATTTTACCTTACAGAACTTGGGGGTTGCTGGTCTACTGCTGCCGTGATCGATTAGCTTGATTATGTTACTGTGTGGTTTTGGTGAATTCAAACTGTCCAAAGTCCCACAATAACACACAAACTAAGCGATCGAGGCCGCAGTCGACCAGAAACCCCCGTGTTCTGAGAGACACTAAAATTAGTGTTTTTATTCCTTTGGAGTACGCTGGCTTTGGGGAGAGCATGGATGGATACAACTGCTTCAGTTTACTGTCACAAACGGCTGTCTCATGGCAAAGTAATCATATAGCGTACTTTGAATCTGAAACTTCTTTTTAGGTCACCCTTTGTTTTAGGTTTCTAAAATAAGTTTTGCTGTCCACTGCAGCACATTACTTTGCTCCCATGCTGGTACCTGTTTATCCAAACAGGTGGGCTTGCCGACCACCGTCTAATACACTGACTATGGATGAGTTCATACAACCCCAGATCAAAAGACCCCAACTAACCCTTGAAGCTAATTAGAAGTCAGTTATCCTGGTTTTTGGCAGCAGCATTTTGAATGTGTTGTAGGTATCTAATCTAGTCCAACAAGACACCTGCAATTGTCTGCTGAAGAGGAAGGCATCATAATCTTGTATGGACAGCATCATCATTTTTGTTCACTTTTAGTGTAAGTCTCTGAAATCAAGTTGAGATGTATTATTTCTGGGGAAAGTTTATTTAAAGCTGCAGTATTGTTTTATATAAATGATGGATCATATAACTTCATGTATTTGAGGGGGTTGTTGACAGTGAGCCACCTACAAACACTTATCACCCAACACTGCAGTTACGCTCAGCTCTACTGAGCTTATTGTTTCAGTTTTCCAGCCCACAATTCTGCTCAAACCAATCTTCCCAACCCCCTGTATGCTACCTACACACTGCACAGCAACAAACAGCAGAGTTAAAATTAGCAGCTCGCTGGAGCATTTAGCTACGGTGCCAGATATTTACCATAGAACTTGGTGTCGACCAGAGCAGAGCTACAAGGAGAGTGAATCATTGGTCTTCGATTCCTCAGGTGAACTCCAAATGAAAGCGAATGTTGCTTTGTGTCTGTTGGATTTGTAGATCGGCCATAAGAACAAAACGAGTGTTGTGATTACACCATCTTCTACGACTTCTAAATTATCCAAAACACCATTAATGCTGCTTTAGTCACTTTAAACTTATTTCCGATACATTTTATACTGTATAAGGGAATCCGATATAAAACTCGTTTGTATACTGATAGGATTGACTGATTTTGTTTTGTAGATACTGTTCCGTTTGGTGAAGTTACATTGGCCCCACCATCTTTGAGTGCCAAACCCAAGAAAGCTCCGATCAAAACTCAGGTAACTTGCTAATATGTTTAAATGTCACGACGGTGATCTTCATGCTCGAATAAGCGGTAAACTGCATTGTTTTTTTCTCCTCTGCGAACGTCATCCAGCAGGCGCCAAAGGACCTGCTTCTCAACTCTCTCCTCGGCCAAGCGGTGGTCTCCACCAACAAGCCCTCCATGGCCAGAAAGAGAATCATGGAGGAGGAGAGGGTGCGAGTAGTGGAGGCTTACCGTCTTCTTAAGAAACAGAAGCAGAAGGAGCACGAGGCCAGGTCGGCCAATTTCAAAAAACTCATGAACCCCCAGTGATGTTTCAGTCAGCACTGAAGCGCAGGAACTGACCCGCATCGTGAGATAACCATCAGCAGACTGTTTGTGTTATGTAACGTTGGAACTGCCAGCGGGGGAGCTGCCCATAATGTAGCTGTCAGGGAAAGAAGCAAACATTTGCATCCACTGCCCACAGTATGAGGTAAGCAGTGAGCAACGTTCACCTGCAACTTTCAGTGTTGCATGTTCAGCTCAAAATGGAACAGGACTTTCACATTGTTAATGCCTGTTTATGTCTTATGAGAAGACGGACTGATCACCCTTAAATAAATACACCCAGACAGGAGACTTTGTTGAATTCTCACCCCATGTAATTGTGTTCCATGTTCACTGGTTCAGTTGTATTCACGCTGTTTTTTGTATTTGCATCTTTAGGTAGCCACTATGACACTATGATTTGTTATATGGTGGACAATAAATTCATAAAGGCCATGTCAAGGCAAAGATAAACCTTCAGTTGTTTGCTGTGGTCCCACTAGATGGCAGCCCACCTGTCCAAAGCTGGTTTTGTGTTCTTTGTTTAGAGAGTTGACAGAACATGCCGACTTTAAAGTGAAAATGTATTTTTGATGGCAAATCGTGCCCATTTATGAATGTGAATTTATGGCTGTAGACTTAAAACACTTTCGAACCATGTCTCCCTTTGTACCTCCCTGAGAGCCTGAATCCTGAGTTCAATAAATCACATCAGCCTTTTTAAATGCGGAGCACTCATTAGAGCTTGGCACAGCTATTTACGTTTGTAATCCGTGAAAAGGTTTACCCTCATGAACAGGGCCTTTGTTTGAACATTATGCTCCGGGACAAACTGTGCAAATTCAGATGTGTTTGTTGAACAACTTCATCTTTCGAAGCAGCCTCAATCTCAAATCAAACATTACGCTTATATTTTGTTTTTGTTGCAATATTGATGTCCTGAATAATAACACCAGATGGTTTCCCCTCTGTATACTGAATCCCTGTTGTCTGGTCTATGGGTTCAGTCATTTCTGTTTGAGCAGCTTTTTTTTTTTTTTTTTTGTTTGGTCTGTGTTTGTCCACTGAGGGTTGTCACAGTGACAAGGAAATGCATTAAGTGGGGACAGCTGCTTGTGATTGGTAGCGCTGACTCCCTTGAGTGGAGCTCAACCACCATTGGTCATTTACCCCCGTCTCCCATGTGCACAAGACAGCTATCCGTATTATCAAGGGATTTACAGTTGCTTCCTGTCAGAGAAAGATGTCTTTTTTTTATTTCAGCTCAAGTCACTGATCAGGAATTAACATTTAATACACTTTAAAAAAAACTTGACACGGTTTAATGTATGTGTTTATTTACCCTCCTCTGCAGAGTGTGACCTTACCTGTAACCCCTGAGTGAGATGCAAATCCAGTGACCTGTAGTGTTATCTATTGATCTAGAGTTACCCCGGTCAGTGACATTAGATAGGTTAAATGTCATTGGCTAAGAAATCCTGTTTTGTTTACATTTGGATACGTTTTTCCTGCTGTGTTCATCTTGAGTTGATTATTTGACAAGACTGCGACGCTGTTTTTTGCATCTCTTTGCGTACATGGTTATATCTAGAAGCAGGGGATTAAGGGTGCACGCATTGCAGAGTTAAAATGTCGACGTGTGTGTGTGTGTGTGCGTGTGTGTGTGCGTGCGTGCGTGTGTGTGTGTGTCATTAATTGGCCTGATTTTTCAGTTTGTGAGCAATTCCCTTTCGGAGCAAGTACTCGTGGCAGCTGACAGCAGAGGATGGTGGGAGTAATTGGGGGAAAGCCTACTCGGCCAGCTGCTAGGCAGCCACAGCTCACTCTGAAGCTCCTAAAACGTGTACACGTGTGTGTGTGTGTGTGTGTGTGTGGCAAATTGCATGTGAATAATTGTTCCTCTGCCTGTAGTGAAAAGGAAGAACCCGTCGTAAGTCAAAGCAGTTGTCCATGCTGATTTGTCCCTTCACAATAATGTTGTGATGGTGCTCGCAGTGTGCATATTCGCAGCCCACGCAGCTTCCTATGTCACAAACGTGCGTGCAGAGAAGGCTCCTGGCAGCCTTTCACTAGTTTTTATGAGATTGTCCATCATTGTAATGCCCCCCAAACTCAAAATGCAAGAGCATCCACTCACTATTACGTTCAGATTTTACTGTTTGGCTGGTGTATCATTCCCACAATATCACTCGGTGCCACCTAGAATAGTTGTATGCCTTGTCCAGCAGTGTACACGGTAGTATGATAACCAACCCCTGCACGGGGCCCCTGGTGAAGCCGTTAAAGCTTATCAAGCCAACATATGTAAATAACTTACCTGAATAGTGAATACACTTCCTCTTCCATTAACCCACAGCTGCCCTCTCGAAAATTGTCACCTGCTACAATCCAAAGATCACACAACCAAATGGTATTTAAGTAACCTTTTATAGGTTTAATAAGTTAAACATTTACACTTTTACATCAAATTATTATTTTATAAATTCAAGGCACTAAAAAAAAATCATGTCTTTCATAGGTAGTTTGTTCACTTGTGACATGATGTGATTCAAAGTATGGTTTACAACAGATTAGCAAATTACAGTCGGTCGATTTGTGACAAAAAAACTATATTGACGAAAACGCAACAACTTTCAGTGTTTGTGAATAAAAACTAACGTGTATCAGCTCAATGATAAACCTTTCCTTTGCTTCAAACTCAGTGCACCTAATCCATGTCTGGTTTCTCCACCATCAACCTACTGTAGTTCAGTTGTCACCTGAACATGTATACATTTTTCTACTTCGGGATTTCACTTTTTTTAGGAACATAAAAAGCAGTGACAGAACAGTTGTTGCTCTCTCTCTAAGCTATGAGGCAACGTCATTGCTGTCCCATTGAGATATCAGAAAAAGCCACTCCTTCTCTTGATTGTCTTTGTGAGTGAGGCTACAAGTGAGCAAAGCTGGTTTTAGTTGGCGGCAAAAACCTTTAAGGCACTTGTTGTTAAAGTGAGAATGGACGTTCAATAGAAGAGCTCGTTGAGGCTACAATAGCCTCTATGCCCACCATCTCCGATATTCTTAGTGTTAATATTTTATAAATGGCACTCAGCCCACACAAAACAGACAAGCAGTGCACGAACATCAGAGGAAATGAAGTAACAGACGAAATGAAAAGGTCTGTTAGAGGAGCTAGTATACATCACTGTGTGCTACTGGAGATTCACCACACTGGTTTAGTATTTCAAGCTTCTTGCTCGGGAAGAGAAAGGAAGGGTACGTTACATTTGATACAAGGAATTCCGAGGTGGAGAACAAACCCCTGGTGGCGATACCGTAGCTGTAACAAAAGGGCAGCGCGAAGGGCCCCTTGCCTCACGCTGCCTTGGTGTGACAGTCCTTAAGGCGGCGAGGACTCGGCTGAACGAGTAGCTGTCAAATCATTGATTCAGATGGGGGCCTCGAGCTCGTTGCAGCATGGCGTCTTGGTCCATCTGTAGAAACGCACAGAGAAGTGATTATTTCGGCAGATGTGACTGAAGGGGATGTTCTGTGGCGTCAAATATTTTGAACCCGCTCACCTTAGTCAGACCCTTGGCGATCAGGGCTATTTCAGTGGGCTGGTACACACAACTTCTTATCTGACCATTATAAGCAGCGTATGGAGACACTGGCTTTGTGGGTACTGGGAAAAGAAAAGGCGGAGGAGGATTGAAAAAATTAGTTTGTTGCGATGGTCGTTCAGTCCATTACTTTGTATCTTTGAACTTAACGCAAGATCAACATTGAAACCGGTATGCGAAACATAAACACACTTTTCAGACATCTTTCATTGTTTAAACACTAACGTCTCCGTAGCAACACACATTTACTCAAACTGACCTGTTAAGTGATTCAATATTTGCTACATCTGTGAGGATAAATCAGATGCCTTGCACAGGTTGGATTTTGTCAAACTTTAAAAGCACCCTTTTCTATATTCTGTACGACTGTTTGCACATTGACAAAAGCATATGTGCATTCGTTCATTCTTTAATTGTAGTGCTGTCTTGCTGACTCATTTAGATTTTTGATTCTGAGGATTCCGCACCTAGCTATACATAATGTAGTTGAGTTCATTGTCAGGTTAATGTTAAACCACTATGTGTCATGCTGTACCCGTTGGAGGCTCGTCCATGGGAGGCTCGTCCATGGTGAAGGCTTTATTCTCCATGTACACCTGTTGGGGTGGCTCCAGCTCCGGCTCCTTACAGATGCTGTCATAAACCAGGCTCCTGGCGGGATAAACAGGCTCTCCATCGATTGGCTGCTCATGGTCTGGGTCCTCCTGGGTCAGTAAGCAAATTTCTGGGATGGCATAGAAGAAGAGGAACACCCAGGCATTTGACACCACGGCTATAGCCAGAGTGGGGTCGTCCCAGCTGGGATTCCCGACCATGCTGTTCCCACGGATGTACATGACGATCCAAGCTACCCAGATAGCCATGGTGAAGAGCCCCGAGACCAGGATGAAGGCTCCATCTCGCCGCCACTGCTTATGCTTATGCGTCAGTGAGGGCACAGCCATCACCACCACAGCCAGCAGCAGAACCATGACATAGATCAGCGCCATCACAAAGTCCTGGTTAGCAATGCTGCAGGACAGGTCAGAGATAATGACACTATTGGGTGAGCTCCTGACCACAGTGATGATGAGCCACTCAGTGTTGATGATCACCTCGACCATCCACAGACCCAGGGCTCCCAGGCATAACATCCAGCTCCTGGGCCCCCGGCCCCTCCGCTGCAGCAGGCAGAGCCACAACCCGTGCATCACCAGGCAGGCTAGACAGCCCGAGAACAGTACTCCAAAGAGGAACCTTCGTGCAGCACAGCTGGTTGAGTACCGACCCGCAATGAAGGCAAAGGTGAGTCCAAAGAGTCCCAGTGTGAAGACCAGAATGCCGGCCTGCAGGGCCACCATACCCTTTCTCTTCTTGTCTGTAACAAACGGCAAGGTGGCCATGAGGGTGACCAACAGAACAAAGGACGTCAACACACCAACAGCAGCAACAGCCTCCACCACGACCCCCCACAGTGTCGTCAGGTCACACATGTTGTAATATATGGAGCTGATACTGGGACCACATCCCCTTGGAGCACTGGTTGGTCCCATGGCTTCACTGCAGATTTTGAAAAAGTGCAGCCACAAGAGAATGCAGATTATTAAACATGCATGGAAAAACAAACAAAAGCTGTTTCCGTGTTATTACTGCGTGACAGTAAACAAACTGTTCCATCCACATAATGTACTATGCCAGTTGTACTAAAATAGCTGACCATTGAAATTAATTAAATCGAGTGTTTAGAGATCCAAAACTTACAGCAATTTGTCTCCCCTGTCTTTAATTACGACATGGATCCTTGTTGTAGGATAATCACAGCTCTGTCTGTCCTTACAACGCCATCTAATTTACAGAGGCATCGTTTTAACATTTCAACAGGACACATCATGAGTACTATTATCAACACAGCATCCCAGAGGTTAATTCAAAGGAAAAATGTTACTCACCTTTAGTTCCAATAATTATTCCAGTCAATGTAATACCATCCAGAAATATACACTTACATGTATCAGTTTAGCCTAAAACTGATCAAAGGACTTTGTCAATGTACAGTTGAAACCATGTTTCTTCAAACTGGGTGATTTTGAAGTTTTGAGGCAAACTGAGATATTAAATGCTCCTGTATGTATTGAGAAAATCACCCCATTTTTTTTAAAGATGAATAAGCAATTTAAAAAAAACAATTGGAATATGTTTCACGAAGCTAAAACAGACCTTTTTTTTTATTAAATCATGAAAGGTTTCCATTTTGGCGAATATTGATCTTGTAATAATTTTAGAACAGCACATTAAAGTCCCAGGCTAAAAGCATTATGGTAAACGTATATAACCTAATACGGCAACATAGAGTGATATTACAAGCCTGTTGGACTTCTTACCTGGACTGATGACGGACAGCAGCTCCGCTCCAACAGGTGACTCAGGTAGATTTTCTCCGGTGAGGATAACCCAACACTGTCTGAAATATGTCCCGAGTATTCACAGGCTCCAGACGGATGTTTGGACCAAATGTTCACTTAATTATTGCACGGGCTGTTTTTTCCTCCGGGCGGAATCATGGACAGTCCTCCAGCTGCCCACTCTTTCTCAGCTGTGACTTAACCATGTTATAATGAACTCACCGGCAGTCGCATCAAAAGTAGGCTAGGTGTCCTTTGAGTGGTTATTATTCTATGAACGACTCAATCAGCCCAGGCCACTCTGTGGCTTCACCCAGCCTCTCTTGCAGCTTTGCATATTCTGTGAGATTATAGCTCCTGGCCTATTTATTTGTTTCAGGCAGCTTACATCCAAACAAAGGAACCACTCTCCTCTGAAGTCAGACATTACTGTTTGTATACGTGCTGTGCAACATCATCTGAGGTGTGACCCTGGAGACACTGATATCAGACTCAGTGGTGATTAATGGCGTTTACTGCTTGAGTAATTAGATCAGCTATGTGGTTATTCTTTAAATGTATAGTTGTTATGGAGAGATCAGCTGCTGCACATGTCCTACAGCAGTTTATCCTATAAAAAAAAAAACTCCAGTGATCATGTCTGTCCGGGTCACACTGATTGCTAAAAGCAGTTGATTAGTATAACCGATTTTATTGGCTGTTTCAAAATACAGTAGGCTACAGCTGTTTCAAACGCTTTTCAATTTACTCTACAAATGAAATGACTATACTGTGAATAATTCAAATACACTACAAGACTTAGTATTCAAAAATAGGCTAGTTTATTGTAGTTAAAGGCTACAGCCTAAAACAGTGTTGGGCTGTTTGAAAACAGTAACTTCAGTAGTGCAAATAGCTTGATGGTGGTTTCAGTGCATTTCTGAAGATAAACTGTGGGCCATCAATGTCTATGAAAATAAAATGTTGTATTTTTTCCCCATATGTTACAATTTATGAAAAAATAAATAAATAAATAAACACTGTAGGCAGACTACTTGACAACTACAGGCCTATATAAATTATCGAAGCAGCATTTGTAAAGGAATGATTCTGTCCCAAGCTTTTTGAGCAATAAGCAGTTTCCACTGTACTTTCAGTTTTAAAGATGGAAAAGGTCAACATACAGTTGTTCAATTTAAGAATAATTCAACTCTAATTCATGCCATTTAGAGCACATTTAATAATGAAATTAATACTTTGTACATAAACAACATGCATCTTGAGAAATCTAATCACACTTGAGTCTACTTTCTCTTTTTAAGGATAAGTACTTCAGAGCAGTCATCATGAGACTCTGCCTCCAGTTTGCAGAGCCACCTGGTGGAAAATATTGTTACAGGAGAGATGGACTCCTGTGTTACATAATCAAATGAGACTACACAACAAAACTGATTTTGTTATTGATCTCTACTAGGCCATGTCACTTAACAACCATTTGACAAATAGGAACATCGACGGATGTCATTGATTTAAAGCTTTTAAATTGTCTCCGCTCAGTAAAATTGAGAAATATTCAGAAATGAGCTGAAACACTGTGAAATATATTAAACTATGACAGTCCACCTCTCTCTGTTTGCTGGTTTGCCTCGACTTTGTAAATATTTAAAGTCACAAAACTTCTGTTGTCATCTCTCTTCCTCATTTAGTTGGGAAACTTGCGGTTAGAAAAAGAATTGTGTCACAAATAAATAGCCCTAATAATACATTAGCAAAACTGAGTTTGCTGCCTAGGAAGCACAGCCATGCTTGGAAATATCAGTGTGAGACCTTCCTACAGAAAGCTGTTTATGAAACACATTTACATGAAACCTGATGCATCCAACAATTAAAATGCGTGATTATATGAAAAGTCATTCGTGTCGTGTTTTGGAGACCTGGTTATGTGGTGCATCCCCTCCGGGTTCAGCACAAGAGTAAGGTCATCCAGGACACCTTGCTGAAGCTCACTCTGGCATACAGCCTGTACTAAACGTACTGTTTATACTGCATGATGGAGCCCCCTGTGGTGCATCGATCCCTCAATGGATCCCGTCCCGAGGGGTGCTCTCGCAAACCTAGCAGCTTTTCAATCCATCCCTCTGCATTGTGGTCCTGTTAGCAGATTCTTAAATAGGCGCTGATCTCAAAGGAGAGAGCAGTGTGACCTTAATGAAGGGCATGCCCTTTTCAGAGGCACACATAAAGAGGGCTTTGGGTTTTTTCTGATTTCATTACGAAGCTCAACGGCAGTTGCCTGAATTGTGTATACAGTTATACTTTGAGCTGTAAACCAATCTAAACCCAATATATAAGTATGTATATATATATATGTATGTATATACATATATATATATATACATACATATATATATATATATATATATAATACAGTGTTGACCAATATTTCACACACAAGTCTCAGTATTTGCTTCAATATAGATTCATTGCATTGACATAAAGCTCATGACTGAACCTCCAAAAACAAATAAAAGATGCCACCATGCAGTGTGATGCAGTGCCTTGTCGTAGTCTAGTCCATTTTTTTTCGCAGCAGGCTTCATTAGGGCACCTCAGCAGCACCGCTCTCCTCCGAGAACCTGTCAGGTTATTCATAGCAGTGACTCAGGTCGGGTTCTCGTAGGACGTCTCCTGTCCTGCATTTTTACCGCAGCCTGGCAGCCCTCGGGGCAACACCACAACCCAATTCACTCTGAAATGATGTCTCTCCCTGTCTGTCTCTCTGTTGTGGGCATGGTAGATTTGGAGCTATTTTAAACACATCTGTCACATTGCAGCATGTTAGTATGAATATTGTGATTGAACTAATGGCCTAGTCTTATCTTTTTGAGAAGATTTGAAGTCCCTGTATTGACCGACCCCTCTCTGACAGATCAATGCTAACCGAGGGATACATAAATGGCACTGCAAACATCTATTTGAGCCATGACCTGAGGCGATATCTGTTGTTACCATTTCACATTGAAGCGTATTTCTGTTGTAGCCCATTTACTGTGTGTTGTTCTATGATGTGTGGCTCTCGCGTGTCAGGCGGCTGTTGGGCATACTTTGAGTCGTTATAGCATTACGTATTGATTATCATAGCTTCGAGGATACTATGTTCCCTGCAAACGGCATACCATTAGCTCCATGGAATTTGTATCACACACATTTAATAAACCCGTTGCCCTCTGTGAGGTTTGTGATGCAACGACTGCACCTTAAATATATACTTTAGCAGTAATGTGACTACATAAAATCCTGATTGGCAGTCGAATTTGATCAACAGAGCTTGCCTTTAAGAGACGAACAGACCCAGCACCAATGAAATCATCCTTTCATTAGTGAGATTAACATGCCATCAGAGGAATAATTACTCTCAGCTGAAAAAGACCTTCGAAAAATGGATTATGACATTTGACTGACTGCAGTTTGTCACACTTATTAGAACCTCAATTACTTTAGGCAGATAGTCTCAGTGGCAACCTCCTGTAATGATTGACTTATTAGATGATGCTGATTGTACTTAACTTAGATATCGTAAACAACATTTTGTAGTCCAGAGATTTCCCGCATTCTGAGTGCCATTAAAACGTGAAACTATATTAATATTGATTGTTAATAGCACATGACTTTTAAACCCAAAAAAACAAAAAAACATTAAGCTGAGTCTGTGGTTGGCCTGGTGCCATGATCAATGCCATGTAACTTCCAAAAGGGAGGAATTCAAAATCAAAGCTGTCGCTATAGCAACGCCCCTGCCAGATTCCACCAATCAATGGAGTCCGTGGGGTTGCGAGATGCGCCAGGGAAAGGCCAGCGTCCTACATAAAGAGTGCGGGACAGGGAGGCGGGCGGCACACACGGGGCAACAACACCTTTCTGCAAGCACACAACCAAGGCACGGCAACCAGAGGAAGAGTCAGGAGAAGAGTGGCACAGAGCAAGGAAGAGAGGGGGAAAGGACAAAGGAAGAGAGGCCAGGAATAACTGAGAAGATATGATTCGCTCATGTGGACAAGGGATCCCTGCCTGGGTCTATGTGGGCACCCTGCTCCTCTTAATCCACTCTGTCACAATTAGAGGAGGTAAGATATAACAAAGGGAATCTGCACTTTCAACTGATTGCTTTCAAAAAGTCATATCACCTTTGTATCTTTTTTTTCTGTCTTTTTCTCATATCCTACATTTTAAGAGAAGCCGTGTGGTTCTATTTCAGTCCAGCTTCCCCCATACTGTCAGTGGGTAGTAGGGCACAGCATGAATGTGTGGCTCGTGCTCGGCCTCAGGGCAGTGGATGGGTATTTATCTACTCTACTTATCCTGTCCTCATCTATCTGTCTGCTGGGTGCAGGGAAAGACAGGCAAGTCCATTTGCTGCCTGGCATTGTGCCGGCTCAGTAATACAGTAAAGTACAAGAGGAGAAGGAAAGCTTTTCTTGCTTCTTAAAGAAGATCTGACTTTGACTGATTTTGACCAAAGCTATTGTAGGCCACATTCCTGCGCTGTCACATTGGATTCCATTGGAAACTCCTTGTGCATACAGACTCATCTAAAACTATATGAAGGGAATGTGTTAAAAGTGTGTTTTTTTTCAAATATTTTAAGCTGTTCTCAGCTTGAGTGGAAGATACACTGAAAGATTCTTGTTTATAACTTCTTTTTTATCTACTTTGAATAGAATATCTCAGATATGTTTTCTCTTTCAGAATATATATATATATATATATATATATATATATATAAACAGATATACTATTTCCCCAGTTATGATCAATTTGGGGATTTTTCAATTGACTTCGGGGTGCCAGAGCCATTTGCCAAAAACACCCTCACACCATGCTCAGCTGGCTCAGGGTGCTGGATGGCTAATTGGAAAAAGGTTACTTTGAAGTGGGGAGAGCTTGATTGTGGTAGAGATATGAGAACTGAGACATTCCAGGGAGCCAATGTGCTCCCCCTGTGTCTCATTAAACCCCCAGTAATAGGCCAACAAGGCTGCCGATGGCTGTGGCAGAATGGAAACAGCAGCTTGTCATGCTGAGTCTTTCATGTGTGATTCTCCAGGATGTGACTCTTGTACTTGCACACAAGAGGGCCCATAGAAGCAGCCATCTGCAATGGCGCTGCAAACTCAGGATTCTTCTCTGAGTGTAAATTGAGACCAGAAGAATAGAATAATGTGCAAGTCTACTTTTTCGCTGACACATATCAGTTGCAGTTTAGTCGATGAGTTAGGGCGTGCTTTTCCAGTTCTTGCTGTGTCAAATCTGATGTAAGAACAAAGCACTTGGATTCTGCTGTGAAATCTTGGAAAGCAGAGTCAGACTGATGCAAATTACAGCGATGAAAATAAGAAAGAATTTCAGGTACTAATGAATGAAAACTATTTCTGAAAAAAAGCTGAAACTGGAGCTGACACATTTAAATATTGATGTATTTTTTAAAATCTGTGAAGTGCTACTAGTTCATAATCTTGCACTTTCTTTTTTCCGCAGCTGCCCTGAAGCAGGAGGTGGCATTGGACATTGGGGCCACGGTGCTGAATCACTCCATGAGTTTGGTGCAGCGTATGGAGACCCTGCTGGCCCTGGGGAACAGCAGTGATGTCACTCTCCGGGTGCAGACCATCAACACGGACGAGGTGAAGGTGATCCAGGCCCACAGCCTGGTCCTCACGCTGCAGAGTGACGTGTTTGAGGAACTGCTGCTCAGTCGCAACAACAGCGCTGTCGTTTTGAGGGAGACGCCCGACTGTGCAGCTGTCTTTGACAAGTTTGTCAGGTGAGGGGTGACTCCGGTTGTAATCGTTTGTTCAGAGATATTCAGGTTTGATTAAATGGAACCAATCAAGAAACTGTGGAGCAACTTGTTGATGCTTTTGTGTTTTCCACAAGTGTAAAGTTCCGCACCATTTTGCCTCTCCCTTTGGAGAAGTGAGAAGCTCCATCTTGTGAAATATTCTAAAATTACACTTGCTGTTTGTGGCTTACAGTCGAAAATCGGACAGTGTGGGTTTATTCGGTGACTCAGATTTGAGGAGAGAAAACAAGTAGTATGCCTTATTGAGAGCTATGTTGTATGTATATATATATATTTATGTCTTTAGATGACTATTCCAGCTGTGTTTTTCTCTTGCAGGTATCTGTACTGCGGTGACATCTCAGTACGGCTAGATCAGGCCATTTCTCTGCATAAGCTGGCCAGCAAGTATCATGTGTGGGGTTTGCAACACGGTCTGACCCAGTATATGACCCAACATCTGTCTAGTGATTCGCCCACTGGCCATGTGATTGGCTGGTACAACTATGCACTACAAATTGGGGACATAGTCCTGCGGGACAGCTGCCTGCAGTACCTGTCCTGGAACCTGTCTTCTGTGCTGCAGAGCGGAGAATGGGCCTCCATCAGTGAGGACCTGCTCCTGTCCTTGCTCCAGCGCTCTGACCTTATTCTGCAGAGTGAGCTGGAGCTCTTCGAGGCCCTGGAGGCCTGGATTAGCCAGAACCAGCCTGTCAGTTCGACAGTCGAAAGCGCCTTAAGGGCTGTTCGATACGGCATGATTCCCCCTCAGCACCTCTTCCGTCTTCAGAAGCAATCCCCCCTCCTGCAGAAGCATTACGAGTCCATCCGTGAGCTACTCTACCTAGCTTTCCAATTTCACTCGGCCTCCCCTATACAACTGGCCAAGTACTTTGATGTCAACTGCAGTATTTTCACCCCCCGCAACTACCTGTCCACCTCCTGGGGTTCCCCGTGGGTCATCAATAACCCCACACGGGATGACCGCAGTTTCAGCTTCCAGACCCAGCTCGGGCCCAGCGGCCATGACTCCAGTAAGAAAGTGACCTGGAACGCCCTTTTCTCCCCTCGCTGGCTGCCACTCAATGCCAGGTCAACCTATACTGAGCTGGGTGCCATGCAGCCTACACGCACAGATGGAGGTCGGCCTCGCATCATTGTGACACCAGCCACCTCCAGTCCAGACTTTGCCGGTGTGAGTTTCCAGAAGACGGTGATCGTGATGGCAAGACAGCAAGGAAAAATGGTGGTTCGTCACGTCTACAACTTCCACCAAAGCACAGAGGAGGCCGGGGATTTCCTGGTGGATGCCGACCTGCAGCGTCGTGTATCAGAGTACCTGATTGACAGCTCCCTCTATCTGCACATTGTAATAAAACCTCTCTACCACACTCTCATTGTTGCCAGGAAGTAAAAGGCAGGAATTTGGTGTGGCCTTGTCATCAGTTATACACCCTCCACCCACACAATCACATGCATATTCCAAAGTTAACTCATCTCATAGCACGTGTTTATGCATCCAGTCTGTCACATCTCTATTTAGCAAAGAGGTGTTTGCTACAATGAAAGACTCAAAATTTAATGGCTCAGCAGTGATTATCACAATGATGATGGTTGGTTTTCAAGTATTTCATGCATACTCAGACAAAAAAAAAAGTATTGTACTGTATTTGTTCAGGTATTCTGTAGTCCAGCAGTTTTTCCTTGATGTATTAAATATATGTAATGGTTTATGTTGTTTGCATAGGTACTAGAGAGGTTTTGCTTTAAAATAAAATGCTGTTGTTATTATTTTTATGCATTTCACTATTTAGCAGTCAAATATAGGTTTTTAGTTCATGACACTTATATCCTGTGACATACACCGATATACTTGTTTGTTGTTTACATAGCAAAATGTGTAGATTGAAGTGCAATCCCATTATCAGTGTTCCTTTGTATGCTGTAGCTGATTTGTAGTGAGTCCTTTAGTTTTTTTTTCTTATTTATTGTTATACATTCGTTTTATCTAGCTCTAAAATAAACTACACAAGTATGTGATTTTCATTCTGATACAAAAAAAAGTATCAGATTAAATTAATAAAAGACAATAACATAAAACATGTGTCTGTGTTGGCCTGTATTGCATTTACAAAAATAAAACTAGCATTACGGTATGACCGTACTGTAGTTTTTGGGGGGATTGTGCTAGTTACAGTTGTTGAAAGGGATCTCGCTTTATTTTTCAGGAAAAATTGCTTGCACCATTAAAACTACACATCCCATGGTCCTTAGTGAGAGGCAGGAAATACGTCATCACGTCGTTGAAACCTTCAGCTGTCAGACTTTGGCCACCCTAAAAGTGCAGGTTTTGTTAGCAAACTAACTCGAACTGTACAACCCTCGCCGACTTTACTTAAAGTTGTGCATTCATCTGCTTGTCGATCTTTGAACGCGCGAGCCGCTGATTGAAGCGCCGAGGTTGCACGAGGACGAAACGTTCAGCTTTAATCGCTGCTCGTTTTTGCACAAGCCAGCGATCCTGAGCGGGTGTAAGGCTCGATGCAGGGAGGGAGGGAGTAAAAAAAGGCAAAAGTCTTTGTGCTTCCCTTCCCCCTCATCAAAGCAAAGGGGAAATGTCTCTGTCTAAAGGAGGTAAGTGTTTTTTTTTCTTCTCCCACAACCTTTTTAAAACAACCGTGCATATGTTATAAATGTCGAGGTGCAGTTTGCGTGGAAGTAATTTAGCGTAGCGATGTTTGAGAAATGTAACCTTGCCAGGTGGAAAGCTGCATGTATGAGAGGAGAAAAAAAAAAAGAAAGAAGCTAGCCAGCATGTCTTTCGTGCTTTCTATCATTATGCGAAGTCTCTCGACAGACTGCTGTCTGGAGGTATTCACCACAGGCTTCACGATGGTGTGCGGAATTATATTTTTTATTATTCATATTTTAGCTGAATGCTACGACCGTGTCTCCGTTTGAGCGCCCCGTGTTGTGGTGAGCTAACGCATCATTTTCACGACAATTAAGGACTTTTCGCCGAGCTGTAATTATCAAGCAACTTTTCCCTCAGCTCTGAATCACTGCGCTGGGATTAGTTTCTCTCTTTAGGTGAAGTGACCGGGACCACAGGTGTTTTTCGGCCTCCTGACTCGCGACTGGTCGATTGTGTTTCTGTCCATTTGGTTTGGCCGCTGTGTTGAATATTTTTTTCTTTTATCTCTGCGTCCGTGAAAATGTTTTTTTCTTTCTTTCTTCTTCTTTTTTTTTTTTCGGTAGTGCAATTTCCTTTTATTTTTAAAACAGGCGGTAACGCAAAGGAACCGTGGCGCTATCACACCCTCTGCTTCCGCCAGTCTATGCGGTGTAATCACTTTAGCGTTACACTGTTGAATAAAATACCCAACTTGGAAAAATCAAGGTCCTTCCTCTGCGTCACACACACGCACACACATCATGATGATGATGAGGAGGAGGATGATGTCAATTTACATTTCAAGTTCACCGCTTGTGCTGTTACACAATCATACTAGCGTTACCATGGTCGGGAGTACACACTGTTTTGAGGGGGCTGTGTAGATTGGCTGGGTGCTGCTCATGCACACAGCCTTTGGCCTACCATGGCATGTTTTGACTTGCAGCACCAATACCTAGTGCAAGTCTCTCTTTGTTGACAGTTCACTGGCTGCAAGCAGATACTCTATAGCTGCTACACAGGTTCTGTGCTGTAATTGTTGTGTGCACAAAAGCAGGCCCGATGTGTCTTTTATGAAAGTTTTTATTTTTATTTTGTATTTTTATGGCCTCTACTAGGAGTTGTGCCTTTCGTGGTCAAGGGAGGAGTGGGCCTAAGTGCATTGTAGGGCTGCTCACGGTATTGCTGAGGCATGTTTGGAGATTGGGTTCTCCCCGAACGGCGCTGATAGGTTTGTGTGGAAGATTATATGTGCATGAGTCATCCTTTTCTGTACATGGATCCACTCTGAGGCTGGAGCTTCCTGATGGTGACTCGCCACACAGCTATTGGTACTTTGATCTCATGCACAATCCAGACATTCTTGTTCACATTACGTACTGCACTCTGGATAGTTTTCAAATTACTGCATGTCCTTTTTTTTTTTTTTTTTTTTTAAAAGCACCAATTGGCTGCTACTGTCTGTAATGGCTGAAACTGATAATTCTTACACAGCGTCAGCAGACATGTTGATTTGCTGAAGACACAATTATCAATATTTATTATAATAATATAATAAATCTCTTCCTATCTTAGGAAAATTAGTTTAAAAACAAGATCTTTAAAATGCAAAATACAACTTGTGCTATATTTAGTTATAAAACCCGGTTTCAGTGCACTTATTGATATAAATGTTTATTTTCATGATATAACTTAGCAATAGCATGAGTACGAGCGTGCACTGGGAATGGTGTCTGAGTAGTATTTTTGCTGTGCTGCCTCAATCCACTTTGACTGCAGCAGAAGCCGATGTAATTGCACCATTGTGTGCGAGTTCGAGGACCAGGCAGGTCTTGCAGCAGAACGCGGTTGTGAAGCTGGCCTCCATTTGCCCTAACGGGGATAGTGAGCAGCAAGCGGGCCAAGTGAAGTGACATCATTTTTCCCAAAGGGTCCTGACAGTTGTTGTGTTTTAAGCGGATGTGTCCAGTCTGACTGGCTGTGAGTCATATCCCACAAAACGCTCCCGGCTACAGGGTCACTGCACACACCGCACACTGCTACCTGAGGGGAGCTAGTATTTCAACTCCATTAATGTGTCCAAGTGAATTTGTCTAGCAATAACTCTGACCTAATGGAAACTGAAAAACTGCATGTGTACAGTATGATTTTAGTATTTTATTTTTTTATAGATATCTCAAACAGCTTTGCTTGTCAGATGTTTTTGCACTGCCATGTACGTGTGCTACACTAATGTTGGTCCTTGAAAAAAAGGCTGTCTTATTAGTCAGGTCATTGGAAGACTCTGAGTGCTCGTACTTTATCCCACGCAGAGGAAACACAAAATCTATTTTTGACTGAGCATGTGTGAGTAAATCACACTTCAATCTCGCCCTACCACATGAGACTACGCTAGTCTGTCCAGACACTGTCGGCCTATTTTAGGGCGGCAGCACAAAATGTACCTGTCTGACGTTTCCATAGAATCAAAAATCTTTGTGAAACTTCACTTCCCTTCTAGCTTAATCGAGCAAGGAGGGGTTTACCCAATCATACTTCCTCCACACTGGAGTATTGTGACTCACTCAATGGCAAACACAAGCTCACAGTAATAATGAGAGCTGTTGCATTTGTTTCAAAATGAAGGCGCTTGTGCATTAAACCAGTTTCTGTGAACCGGTGTCGAATAATTGCACAGCCTGGCCCTTGCCTGTATGCAACAGGACCAGAAGAGAAAGTAACTGGCCTGGTCTGAACCGTCTCTCATCGGATCCCAGTGGGTTAAGTTGTGGCCAAGTCGTAGCACACACGCACACGCACACACACAGAGATAAAGGTCAAGAAAAGTTTTTTGTTTTTCCCCTCGACCTTGCAACAAGAGCGAACATGCTGAACAAGGAAAGTTGAGTTGGTGTTCCTGTGCTGCTTCTCGTAGGCCCGGTAGCTGTGTCATTTTGGCAGGGACTCGTGGCCCCTTGTGGGAAGTCCCAGAGGCTGCTGGTAAACTGTTTATGAATGGACTGCTGTCACTGATTTAACACCGAATGGTCCCAGAGCTGCACAGTTTACAGCACCATACTCCAGATATTCGCAAAATGTAAACTAAACTTGAGATTAGGAAATGACAGACAAAATGAAAAAAATGCATTGATAGTTGAGTTGATAGCAGTTATGATAACAGTAAAGCACCCCCCTCCCTTCCGTTTGAGTCATCATACCAGTGTCGATTAGTCATTTCATCCACCTTTTCCCTATTGCAGGGCCTCAGCTTTGAGCACAGCTTTAATCTCCAGATATATTACCGATCATTTGCTGCAGTTTTGTATCAGAGGCAACTGGAAGTTGATTGTAACCTTGAAACCCCTTGCTACCAGAATGGATTGAAATCCCCTTTCATCAGAACAATGTAGATATTTAAAAACAAGCAAAGTCCCTTTCATTCACACTTGGCGGCCTGCTTTAGGACTTGGGGTCTCTGTTGTGGCAAACCTCGCTCTAATCTCAGAGTAATGTGGTAAACGGGCTCATAAGCGTCTGTAGATGTGAAGTCTATTTGCCTTAGTCTTTCTACAAAACACTTATAATCACACTGGCTTGTGGTTGCTACTAAATATAGCTTTATTGATCACGGTGGGTCTAACATGGAGCTGAGGTGGTAATTGCTTTCTGATTTCCTGTTTCCCAAGGGAAGAAGAAGAACCCTGGGCTGAAGCTGGCCAAAGAAGTCTTTGCACAGCCCCCACCAGCAGCAGCAGCGTAAGGCTCTTTTGTTTTTTTTTTACAATGGGGTAGTGACAGCAGCAGTGCCACCCTAAGAGGGTCTCAAGATCAGACCCAGGACGCTAAAATGTCTGGAACAATACATCAGCCCTTTTAGGTTATTGCTGCTGTATTGTATCGGTGTGTATGTAAACCAATATGAAAAACATATCAAAATGAAGCACTGACTTTGATCAATGTTTGCTTCAAATTAATCATATGGTTTGCACTAATAAACATGCACATTTTCTCTTAAAGTGTGAATATTCCATAACTGAGCATTGTGAAATTACAACTGACCACACACTGTTGCTCTCGCTCCCTGCAGGCCCCCTCGAGATCTTGACTCGAAAGCTTGTGTCACAATTGGAGATCAGGTAAAGATGGCTCTGTACTCCTCTGAAACATGCTGTGCTGTTTTTTTGTTTTTTTTTGCCTTCCCCGAACACGCACACATTAATGTAACTTCCTCACTGTCCAGAACTTTGTGGTGAAGGCCGATGACTTGGAGCAGATTGAAGAGCTGGGCAGGGGAGCGTACGGGGTCGTGGACAAGATGAAACATGTGCCCAGTGGTGTTATCATGGCTGTCAAGGTGGGCCGCTACTCGGGTTACCTGAGCTGCAAATGCACCATGTTTTTTAAAAATAGTACCATGACTCATAGATGCATTCAACATATGAGCTCAACTTGTGGACATTTGGATGAGATCTATCGGATCTATGACATGTTGTATTGAGGAGGAGGAGGAGGAGGAGGAGGAGGAGGAGGAGGAGATGGGGGGGGTTAGGACACTGGACACCATTTGGTTTAAGCTACATCTGCCCACTGCTGACTCTGTGATGTTTGTGTCCCCCAGAGGATCCGTGCCACCGTTAACACTCTGGAGCAGAAGAGGCTTCTGATGGACTTGGACATTTCCATGAGGACAGTGGACTGCTTCTTCACTGTGACCTTCTATGGCGCCCTCTTCAGAGAGGTGAGTAAACTATGACTTGTATGAACTCCTGCAAGTGTGTGTGTGTGTGTGTGTGTGTGTGTGTGTGTGTGTGTGTGTGTGTGTGTGTGTGTGTGTGTGTGTGTGTGTGTGTGTGTGTGTGTGTGTGTGTGTGTGTGTGTGTGTGTGTGTGTGTGCGTGCGTGTGTGCGTGTGTGTGTGTGTGTGTGTGACATCATCCTGTTTCTTTTTTTCAGGGGGATGTTTGGATCTGTATGGAGCTGATGGACACGTCTCTGGATAAGTTCTATAAGATGGTTACTGAGAAAGGCAAAAACATCCCCGAGGACATCTTGGGCAAGATCACAGTAGCAGTACGTCCTGTCTCATATTTTTACATGATAGGCGTCAAGATGTCGACTGCATTTACATGTACATTTAAAGGAATAGTCCAGTACAAATGTTCCCTTTGTGTCTGAGGGCAAGTTGATAATTTGTTTACATTTCTGTTTATGTATGGATTAAACAAAGGAAAATTCTGCAGTTATTTTATTTTTTTTAATTTAATTTTCTCTCTCCACAGATTGTCAAGGCATTAGAGCACCTGCACAGTAACCTGTCAGTGATACACAGAGGTAATCGGATCAGCATCAGCATGTACACCGTTCAGTTTCCTGAAGTTCCTCATCGTTGTCTTGCTATGTTCTCCCTCATCACTTTGCCCACGATGTCTCTCTCCAGATGTGAAGCCCTCCAATGTTCTGATCAACACTCAGGGCCAAGTGAAAATGTGCGACTTTGGCATCAGTGGCCACCTGGTGGACTCTGTGGCTAAAACAATGGATGCAGGCTGCAAGCCCTACATGGCGGTAAGTGGGGGTACCAGCTGGTTGAGATTTAGGAAGGGATTCTCTAGAAATTGACTGAGGAGTTCTCGTGTCTGAAAAAGAACAAATCCACAGTCCAGCAGGATATTGAAGAGGTACTGCACACTTAAACATGTTTTTTGAGCTGTAAACTAAATGTCTCTATTTTGATCAAATGCATCCATCTATCTATCTCATGACATTTATATTTTAAAAAATGTTGACGCCAAACTTATTGCCTGTATGGAGGAATGTAGGTTCACAAAACCAGTGTGTTATTTTAAATCCTCTCATGGGGAAAAAAAACATTTTAGCCGACTGATTTGTTCATCAAAAGTTCTTCCCCAATAAGCCATATTCTTATCTTTTACATGCCTTTTTAATTGAAATATGAAAATGGCTTTTATCAGCTTGTATTTATTATCATAATTACTTATTTTCTGTCGATTCATGTATGGAAAATGCATTTTAGAAAGTTGATAAAGCTTTCCTACAAATTACAGTCTAATTCTAGTTTATGATAATTGTTCAAATGATTTTCAGATAGTGTTGGGACTTAATATGTTGCTATACTTTTGTATTTCAGCCTGAGCGGATCAACCCTGACCTCAACCAGAAAGGCTACAGTGTCAAGTCAGACATATGGAGTCTTGGTATCACAATGGTGAGTATGGTTGGATATCAAAATGTGTCTCTTAATGCCATTTGTGGCATTTTAGGCAAATTAATCCATGTTTTTGCTGCTCTTCTCACGTTATCTAAATATCTAATATATATGTGTGGATGAAGTCATGGTCGAAAGCTCGCAACCATGTTTTACCTTCAAGCTAATAAATGATTAATGTCTACTCACTGTGTTGAAATTAGCTTATTTCATTTCAGATAATGCTAAATGCACTAAACTAGGGCAGGGTGATAATTCAATATGATAACTCATCATCTTTCAATGCAATCATATCGTGATTACATCACATATCGTAAAATCATGACACACAAATGTCGGTTAAAATAAATAGTGAGTAACGTTTTCCAACAGTAGTGTGCAGGATTTTCCTCCTTCATTCATTCAGCTTTCGTGTTCAGCTCATACGTGCCTACACCCAATAATTCTGCTTCTGGTAATACTCCTGTGTGGTTTAATCACGCTATTGTCTTAATCTCATCACTCTGTGTTTGTGTGCATGCATGTCAATAGTCGGTGTGTATCTGGAAATAGTTATCTATAATTTCACTTTAACTGTTATGTCCCTTTTTTTGTATTTCATTCACACAGGAGTATACTAAAATTGGCTTTATGTGGTTATTTCATATAAATATATCATTTATTGGACGAGCAGAAAACATGTTGTATTGTTATTGAGATGTGAAATGGCCATATCACCCGGCCCTACACTAAAATGTACGCGCTAGCTTAGTCTTATTTTATTACTTTTGTTTATGCCTTCGCGACAGCGGCGGCCGGGTTGTTAGTGCCGTCCTCGTGAACTCTATCTCAGGAGCACCTTGAAAGAAATTCTTAAACTGTGGAGCCATTCAACCGCAAGGCATTGATTTTAGTTTCCACTATAGTCCATTTGATTACAACAGTGATCATATGATATGTGTCAAAGTGCATTACGAGGAATAAAAACATACCAGAGCCCAGCAGTGAAAGTTGAGCTGCTATCTATTCTGCCTGCTCTCAGTTCAGGCTGTGGTGAGCAGCTCGGGTGTTTTCACATGGATACTGTTTCAATGATATACAACTCCCATGTTAGTCCACACTCCCAACAAAAGACACATTTTGTCACCACGATAATTAACAGATGATAATTACCACATTTCCTAAAATAGATCCAGTTACATGCACCTCATATTTCCACACGGCACTAATGCCGAGTCATGGTGACCGTCGACCGCTTGGATACCTGTGCCATGTTGATGCCAGATCAGTCGAAGGCCACGCTGTTCTCGGTCACGGCTTACAGATTTATATCATTAACACAAATATATCTTTATACAGAATTCAAACACAGTGTTGAACTTCTTAATTAGTTTCTGATCGTCATAATAGTTTGTGTTGCAGGTGAGAGTGAGTCTTATTCCCCGAGCGTTATCGCCATGTTAAATCAGTTCTCTGTCTCCTAGATTGAGTTGGCCATTTTGAAATTCCCCTACGACTCATGGGGCACCCCGTTCCAGCAGCTCAAACAGGTGGTGGACGAGCCGTCTCCACAGCTGCCCGCCGACCGTTTCTCCCCAGAGTTTGTAGACTTCATCTCCCAGTGGTGAGTCTCGCACCCGAAGACGCATGTGTCTGCTTTGCTCAATGCAGTGCTCCTCATTCACCTTGCTATATATATATATATATTTATTTATTTATTTATTTATTTATTTATTATAAATAATTTATTTATAATAAATAATTTATTATTTATTTATTTATTATAGCAAGGTGAATGAGGAGCACTGCATGTGAGAAAATTGTAAAAAAAAAAGAAAATGCACTGAAGCCCAGCAGGGGTCAGTGTTTGGTCTGTGTTTAGTGAAAGAGGTGGCATCGGTACAGTATTGGAGCTGATGTTTGTGTTACTCGACTATTTTTAGATGTGTTTTATATGAAGTTATCATACAATTTTGGGATTTCACTTTTGCATTTGTCTCCTTTTTTGTTTTCACAGCTTAAGAAAGAAGCCAAATGAGAGACCTGCTTATACAGAATTAATGGTTAGTAGATTTACAATACTTTTTCTCCTACCCCAAAACGACGACAACACAAATATTGTTACACGTTGTGCTACTTTGTCTACTTTGCCACTATCAACATCCCTGCTGTAAAGATCAGGTCCCTCTGGATTTTGCTTTTGTCCACTAGAGGCCAGACTTACCCAGTTAACCCATTGACGTGTGTGTGTGTGTGTGTGTGTGTGTGTGTGTGTGTGTGTGTGTGTGTGTGTGTGTGTGTGTGTGTGTGTGTGTGTGTGTGTGTGTGTGTGTGTGTGTGTGTGTGTGTGTGTGTGTGTGTGTGTGTGTGTGTGTGTGTGTGACAACATCATGATTATTTTTTTTTTTGTTTAAGAACATTTCACTAAGTGTTCTTTCCTTGTTTTCATGCAGCAACATCCATTTCTCACCGTGCATGACTCCAAAGACACAGACGTGGCCAGTTTTGTCAAGGTCATCCTGGATGACTGATGGGCTCCCTGCGGGCCCCCGGCCAATCAGGCCCCCGGCCCATCAGGTTAGGTGGGACCTCTCAGCAAACAAACCAATGGCCTACCTTTATTTTTTTTTTTATTTTTTTTTTTTTAACTCACTGGAATGACAGACTCTCAAGCACCCACACACAATAGGGGGGTGACCCAAAGACTGACCGCAGCATTGGAGTGGGAGAGTGGTGGTAATATGAACTCGTACGGTCAAAAACCAACTGGAGAGGTTTAATTCGCTCCTCCAAGCTTCCTGTGTGTGCAATTATTCAACATGACAAATATGAACTGAACCAGATTTGTTTTTGTTTTTTGTCTTGTTGTTCTTCTTCTTTTTTTTGCCCCACAGCCCCTTTTTATCTCTTTCTCTTCAGAACGGACAGAGCCAGCCATCATTTCTATGTGACACATATTGTATGAATACTTTGAATATCATCTGCAAAACCAACAGTTAATGTGTACCTTGTTGTGTATTGAAATCTATATTTACATATGTGTTTGTATGTTTTCTCATTATACAGAGTTTTGATACTGTATATCGTCGACATGTGTGAATTTAACCGGACTGGGGCCTTAATTGTCAGATCGCACCGGGTGAACAGTTCAACCTGGTTCTGCTCTGAGGTGGTCGCTCAGTGCTGGGGCTGCAGTCGTTGCGGGCCTGGCCCCAGGAGGCTCCAGAGCTATGATAAAACATTTAAGAAATGTCAAAGGTCACACATTCTGTACGTGGCGAGTTGCAAGTCATAACGCAGGAATGTAACGCATCCCTTATCACCTGATCCGATTGTGATGCCAGCTGAGGGCCTCCATGCAGTGACCCCCTCCGTACCCGCCGCCGCCGCCGCCGCCGTCTTCTTCTTTCTCAGGTATTAACGAGTCGGCCTCAGTGCTGCCATTGTTACTACCTGGAAGTATTCAGAGGTTGCCTAATCAAGCTCACAGCTTTATCTCTTTCTGTGTGCCATTTTGTAAGTCGTTCTCATGAATTACTGCATTAATTGTGTTTTTCTCTTCTTTTTTTTTTGACTTGTTCTGTCCTGCATTTTGATTTGATTTTCGCAGCATTTATACTCATCCCTTTGCCTTCAGTTCTCAATTCTGGAGTCAGCATAGTCTTTTCATATGAGGCACTTATGTTTTTTTTTTTTTTTTCAGATTCCTTATTATGCATTACACAGACAGTATGTTAGGGAAATAATTTATATGTTGAAGATGTAAATACTATCTCCTTTTTTTTTTTTTTTTTTAATGTAACATGGCACTGTCATAACGTGGCAGTGCAGATGGGTGGTAGAGTGGTTGGTAGTTTAATGCAGTGTGACACACACACACACACACACACACACACACACACACACACACACACACACACACACACACACACAGACACAGGGCCAGCTGACTACCGTACACCTATTTTGGACTGATGTACTGTCAAGCTCCACCGCTCAGGTTTCTGTGCTCTCCTTAATGCGGAGACGGCCCAATTTATTTTTCCCCAGGTCGTACTCTCCTTGAGTGCCGGACCGAGAGCCTCTTCTCAGTCCATGGTGGGCAGCCATTATCTCCTCTGTCTGACCATACTATGCAGAGCCCCTTCGCCTTGGACACGCGGCAAGAGGCCCTTGCCATGTGGCAGTTTTGCCACTCCAAGTGTTCAGAGACTCTGATGGTGATGACGGCGATGATAGTGATGATGACTGCCATGCCTCTGCTCATGGCCAGCGCTCATCGCCCCTCTGGTTTACACTGTAGTGCAACCTTTATCAAAAGTCAGTGAGTTTGGAGTATTTTTGATTGTGAATAATAAGGGAAAGCTAGCAACACCACAAAGAAGCTGCTATATTTTTTTCTTTTTTCTTTTGTCAGCCTTCTTTGGATGGCCATTCCCTTGGTGTGTAAAAGTGAGTTTTTACGCTGATCACAATGAGAATGGAACCCTTGCTCTACCTCTTACTCCTTCACTCTATTTGCCACCGTTTCATTGGGTGGGACCGACAAACTTGAACTATGGAAAGACAAAAAAATAAAGGCTTTATTGTTCAGAATGTCCGTTTACAGCTTTCCTTTCATGATTGATGCCGGTTTAGCAATCAAAGAAGAAGTAGTTGTTGTTCATGTGTCTAATGCAGAGATTACAACACTGTTCACGTTTAAAGGATATATTTTTATTTTTATTTTTATTTTTATTGCCATGAAACAACAAAAACAATGAAATAGACTATATGAAAAATGTCAACCGTTTACCTCGAAAAACATGTGGCAACTTAAGATAAAACAGTTGCCAGTGATGGCTATCCAGAATTGTAAAATTTTTGAAACTCATGAAGCTACTTTAAATGGGCGTCTTGGATTGTATCTCACTGGTCGCAACATGCACCCAACCACACAGTACCGTGCATTGCTATAATACAAAGCTGTTTTCAGTCTGTATGCCCGCTTAATCAGCAGTTAAAAAATAGTCCAAATACACAGTTGACTCCTGTTTGAGTTATTGAGTGCGAAAAACTACACAGTGCCCAGCTGTTTTAGGTGTACTATTTTAATTTTTCAAACTCGCAACAGGTTAAAAATCTGGTTGGGCAAAGCTCGATACAGGTATAGCCTTTGTTTTTGTTATCTAAAAACAAAAGGACCACAGAACTTATTTTAAGTGATTTTTTTTTTTTATCTTGTAATTTGGTTGTTTCAAGTAAAATAATCTAGTTTTCTCTAAAAATTGATAGGGAAGTTTTGCAGTGTAACTGCCTGCCTTATCTTTTTAATGGGTCTCTTTTCTCCGTGCATCTTGCTATATACGGTCGACCCACTTAGTTCCTACTTCTATGTCACTAACAGTTCCACTTTAGACTCTCGATTTATTCAAGACGAGAGATACTGGAGCTGACCGATGCAGCTGATAGAAGGAAGCCAAGTTTCTATCTGCGGCGCTCTCTAATTCTCTCACTTTTTTCTCCTCGTACAACTGTCAGCAAGACCATGTTTTTCATCCCCTCGCATGTGATACTGTAAAGAAGGTATCGTGTAATGAAAGTCTGATTGGAAATGGTACACCTGGCCTTAGCACATGAGCACGGTAACTTAAGCCCGCTTGCCGAGCGGATACGTAGCCTTTACACTCAACAGTTATAAGCCTGAACTCGATTTTCAAATCCAATTATCACAATCATCTTTTTATATCCCAGTATGCTTGTTTCAGCAATATTACAGTTTCCATTTATATAAACATCCTTATGTAAGTACACAGAAGTGAACACGCACTTCTTGTCAAGTTGTGGCTCTTCCGGATGTGTGATGAATAGAAAGAAGAATCTTATTTTGATGGCTCTTTCTGAGTGCTTTTTTTTTTTGCTGTGAATGTTAACAGAGTTTTAACAAAAGCTTACTCTGAGTGGACTACTCTGCTCTGAGTGTGTCTGTCAAAGACAGATGACTTCATGCCAGGATGAGAAAATTCAATGCCATGTAGACTGCAGGCAGTGAGCCCAGTGTTGTGCAGAAGAGTGGTTTGTCAGCCAAACTAAAGACTCTTTTTTTAGGAAAGAAGGCCTTTGATCTTGATGATTGCATAATGCCGCTCAAAAGATCGGCGTGTGAGTGATAAAAGAGGCAACATCCAGTTGAATTATTGTCCCAATTCAATGTGGACTGTGATGCAAAAGTGAATCACAACCTCTCTGAAGTGCAAATGGGCATTTGAGGAACCCAGCAGGGGAGCTGTGAAAGTGAAGGGTTGGGTAATCATGGCTTGTTTTGTACAAATCATCAAATGGATGTTCAAAATGCAAGACATTAGAAAAGTTTCAGATTGTAAATAAGTACATTCACTGTAATGTACTTAAATACACATTAGAGGTACTTGATTTTACTTAACTTCAGTATTTCCATTTTTTGCTGCTTTATACTACCGATCCACACAATTTAGAAGGAAATGGTGTATTTTCTACTGCACTACAATTATATGAAGGCATACTTTACACATTAGGAGTTTCCATACAAACATTTGATTAGCCTACAAAATATGATTAAACTACCCAACAGCATAGAAAATAGTTCAAATTAGTTCTCAGCTGCAGCAGTAAAATTATACTTACAACTCAATGTGACAGCAATAATAATCTGATATAAAATAACATTAACAGTGGTATTTTTGCATTATGAGTACTTCAATGTTTGACACTTAAATACTGCTTAAGAATGCAACATTCAGTGCAGTTTAGCTATATAGTCTTTGATCATAGAAATTGAAAAAGTGTGAGGCTTAATATCAAAACATTGTATCTTTGTTCAAATACAGTGAAATAAAGTGTATGCAGTTGCTACAAGACAACGAGAACTAGTTTTTTCAGCACCTTATGCAAAAAAGGCATTTTTATGGTAGATGTGAGACTTGTATATACATTTTTTGAAGAAAAGGTTTCATGGATAGATGTTAAAATTACTCCATGTATTCCGTCTTTTAAAAATTCAAAAAGTAAATTGCCAGTGCAATGTCAGCAGGACAGAGGAGGCCTGAAGCAGGTGCCTACGAGACAGAGATGATACTATGGTTAATTATCACACACTTTGATTTAGCAGGTCACATGATTTATGTCACAAGTCAGGGTTCTGTTTCCTGCTCTGCTGAGCCTTTACTGTTTTTTTTCTTCCCTCAAGCAGGTCTGATTTAACAAACAAGTACAAGTGATTAAAATGGTGCCTATGTTTTGCGCAGTAAAGTTTGGGAACTCTGTTTGCTGTCGCCCCAAGGGACCCACAGATGGACAGAGGAGTGCCAGACGAGACGACAAGAAGTATGTGCACTCCAGTTTGGAATTATTTCCTTAATCTAATGCCAGATCTCACGATCTCCTGACCTGCCTACGTCCTGATGGAAATCCAATGGCAGCGTTTGCACACCACCTAACAACTCAGTAGAGTGCCAAACAATCGTCCCCGCTGATGACTGCAATGTGCCAATTATAAAAACCATGCATTGTGATTTGTAAATGGGCAAGTTGTGGGGGAACTTGGGACATCAACTCCATGAATCTGTATTCCCGACCCCTCTCTTTCTCTCGCTCTGTTCCTTGCCAAGGAAAACGTGGCCCTCACCGTGCCCTTAGATGGCAGACCTACCAGCAGCAGATGACGTTGTATACATTTCTCTTCTACAGGCAGGACACAGGGTGGCCTGTGGTGGAAAGTTAGAATGTGGTCCCTTTTCTGAGGAGGGTAAAAGAGCCTTTATGGAACCAGATCTTCTTAGGCCGTGGGCTGACACTGCACAGCCTTATGTAACGTGCTCTATTATAGAGGGGCTCCTATTGCACTGTGATTCTGGGTCTGGGTGTGGTGGAAGGAGGGGCAGTGAGTGTTGACATGGACTCGGTCAGACATGACAGGTGGAGTAGCCTTGAGTAGTCTCATTATGGTCAAAATTAGAGGGTATCTGATCGCTACACATACACGCAAACATGCACATATTGTATAAAGTACACAAGAGAAAATTATACATCACAAACCTTTTCAGATTTTTTGTAATTTTCATTGATTTTTAGAAATGTATTGTTGTCAAGCAGCCGTCCTTTCATTTCTGCAAATAGGGTAAGGATGATATATGTCATGCCATAAGATAAGGCCTTTTTTCTTAACTATATACTACAGCTCAGGATGTGTTTGACTAACTTGGTTCAACAATGACCACCAAAGTATTTGGAATTGGATTCAGAGAGACAGACCTCTGCATCACCATGCAGTTGGACACATTTTTTGTAAGAAAAGTATGTTTTGTTTCCAGTTGTGGAAAGTAACAATGCGATTGTGAGGTACTTTATTTGAGTATTTCCATTTGATGATACTTTATGCCTCTGCTCCATTACAATATTGTACTAATGTTTTCACATTAGTTACTTCGCAGATTCAGATTAACAAATCAATGATGATACATTATTATGGAATATACAAGCTACCCGTCAGTATAGCAAATCAATATTAAAATGAGCTCTGCCTTTACCAGATACCACATTGGTGATGCTTACATCACTCATTGCAATCCATTGAAATTATGTATGTTTTTCTTAAATATGCCATTCTGCATAATGAGTACGAGTATGATTATTTTGTTATTAGTAAATATTTTGATGGTAATACTTTGAATGTAGGACTTTTACTTGTTACTATTTACTTGTTATTGGACTTAAGTAAGACTTCTTACACCGCTGGTTTGTTTCTCTTGCAAGAAGTTTAGAAGTTAGGATAGCACCACCATTTGTCCATTTGGTAATTTTTTTATTACTGCAATATTGGATGAAATTCTTCTTCTTTTTATTATAGTTTTAACACAATGCTTCGTGCTATAATACCGATGCTAGCGTTACTTTAAGTGTACTTCTGCAATGTTGAATGTAAACTTCCTTTCTTCTATCAAAAGCCTTCAGGGCAGTTCTGTGCTCTCTGGATATAAAGGACTGGGTGACAAAGCAGATGCTAGTCCATGAAAAAATCTGTTGCAGAAAAGAAAATGTCTCAGAGGGGCTTCAGGATGAGGCAATTACATAATTACATTTTGATGACTTCTATGGGAATAAAAAGTGGCTTTGGAATGTCTCCTGCTGAATTTCTTTTCCTAGCCTCTCAGACTTCTTAACCCAGTTGGCAACATGGATTACAGTTAGGATACAGCTCTTAAATGGCATCAGACACGAGGTCACGGCACTGCGTATCCAATATGAGGCCAAAACTGGATTAAGCATTTAACGGAAGCAGTAAAGGGTGTCTTGAATCACGAGGAGCATCTGCTTGTGAGAGATTCCTAAACCTTGGTAGTTTGAGAAGACTGTACTTTAAATTGATATCCCCAAACTCTAACTGCCTTCTGTAAACAGAATAAAAAGTAGTCTGAACTCACTGGAAATACAGCACTCTAGTATTACACCCTTACAACCCTCAACAGAAGCTTAACTTCCCTGGTTTGTGCTGAAACAAGCCCCCAGTAGACAGTAGTTATTCCCTCTGGTGTTGAAGGTGATACCTGGACAGATTTGATAGTTGAGCCTGGATTAAAACCATGTCGTCATTTTAAAACCCGAAGCACCAGTGGGAAAGCATCCATCACAAATCACAAAGCCAAAGAAAAGCCTTTTCCGCTTGTGTGACTTCACCATATTAAAACAAATATTTGCCATAAGCTCTCCTCACAAAAAGCAGATGACAGCATTTTTGATTAAAACTGACAAATATGAGATATGTTCTGTGTACTTTTTCCTGACACAAATGCAACTTTGTTGAAAAGGCACATTATCTACAATCATTTATTGTGCCAGTTTATGGCTTCAATAAACTAACCAACTCCAACGATCCAAAACAGGTGTGTGCTTAGCATCTAAAACCCTCCTGACTTGTTGTCAAGTGATCAAGTGTTGACTCCACATTAGAAATAAACATACTTAAGCCTCTACAGTACGAAACAGTCATAGAGACCACAAATATATTTCAGTAATAGCCAGTAACATTACTGCTATGATGGATTATAGTTTCAACATTCAGAGATACTGCAGGCTGAAGAAGGATGTGTGTTGTTGACTGCATGATTCAGAAAAGTTAGACTATTTTAAAACCCGGGAAAGCCAAAGAAGGTGAAATGTAATATCACTGCCAGAGAAGAAGTGCAGTGGACCGATGTCAACAAGTGGAACAGCTGCAATGAGGCAAGGCACTCTCTCCTTTCAAACCACAGCTGAAGGCAGAGCCCTCAGTATCGTCACTGATGATTTACTGAGGACAAGTCAGTTGTTAGTTTGTTCTAACTGGAATTTGATTCACGCTTATTTTATGCTCTATGCTTTAATTTTAAGCTAGATATATAGAAGGAGATAAGGATTTTTTTTTTGTACCCTCATATCTCCCACTTGCCTGATTACATAAATGTGTTTCCATGTTTGCATTGATGACCTCCAGCATTACTGACAAGCATCTATTGATTTACCAGTTTTGTTGTGGTTGGCAGCCGAGCAAATGAGCAGAGAGCGACTGCTCACACCACTCAGATTACTACTGCAACTACGAGAATATTGTCGAACAACACAAATGAATGTGCTTTTTGGAGCCTGTGGCAAGACTGTTGCCTGCACAGGTCGACCTCAGATTGAACTATTGGATGGATTGCCACGAAATGTGGAACAGACAAGTCGTTTTTTTAATGATGAAATTCTTTGTGATCCCCTGCCTAGGCCCAGTGCCATCTCAGGCAAAATCTTCAATTTGTCCGATATGTTGGTTTCAGCCCAAACATATTTTGCGTCGAAACAGACATGCTAAAAGATGTCTAACGTGGTACTCAATATACCTGCTAAACATAAACACATTAGTATTGTCAGCTGTCAGAGATGGGCTTTTTGTTCAGGGCTAGCAGATGTTAACGTGCTAAGGTGGTGACCATGGTAAACAATTTGCTAAACATCCACATGCTAGCATTGCCAGTTGCCTCAGATTTCTTTTTGTAGGCCTGTCAAATGTACGCATGCTAAATTATGCTAAACTAAGATGGTGACCATGGTAAACAATATAGAATACCTAATAAACATCAACAGGCTAGTATTGTCAGTTGTCTCAGCTGTACTTTTTGTTTAGGGCTAGTTAATATGCTAATATGTTCAAACTAAAATCATGACCACGGCAAATGTTATACCTAAAACTAAAACAAAGGCATATTAGCATTGTCATTGTGAGAGGTTAGCATGCGGCCCAGAGCACCGCTATGCCTAAGAAGTCCCACAGAGCTGCTAGCATATGTAGGCTATTATAGCTGTGGACTATATTTATCTAATTTCCTAGCTTAGTATAACTTATTATGAATCCCCAAGGAGAAGGCTATGTGAGACTTTTAACATTCCAGGAAAAGAAACCCTCGCTGACCTGTTCAGTATTTGTCTCTGCAACTCAGACTCTTTGTGCTAAAACACGGGCTCGGCCTACAGGTGCTCCGAATTTTTGGAAATTGGTTTCAGTCATAGAATATACTGGTTATGCTCTTATTCCCTGCAGTTGTCTAACTTCATATTCAATTGAAAGGATCCATCTCCACGGGAGATTACAGTCAATGTAAACAGTATTTCCTCAGCCTCTGCAGACACCTGTTACTGTTGACACTGGAGTGAGGTCATCAGCTGAGTGTTTTTCTTTGTTGCCATCACATTGCTCCTGGTTTCTCATGGCGGGTAGTGAAGCTGGCAGCGGAGGAGGAGGAGGAGGAGAAGCTCGATGACCCCGTAACCTGGGCTTTTTTCCTGACGTAGAGCCGACTCGTTGAGAGCCCAGCTGGTCCAATGGAAACATGCTCGTCCCCAGTGAGAGTGAGTGTAGAAAGATGCTTCTCATCAAGGCTGCCTCGCTGCAAGTCTGTGCCTGTTAATGCAAAACAACCAGGACCAAATAAAGCTTGAGACCGCTGGGGCTTCATTTTATATATAAACCACTTCTAGCCCTCATATGTGATGAAGCCTGATCATGAAGCTATCACTTTGTTCCTCTGGGAATTGTGTCTTTTAATACAGCCACTCTTATAATACTTTTGCATCATACTGTAGCAAGAGATGTTGAAAAGGTGCAGTCAGGTCAGATGGTCAACTATTCAGCGTGAGAAAGTTTCTGTTTTAAAGCTTTTGGAGACTTTTAAATTGACCAGAAGAGATACAGACATCAGCACTAGAGAGAGGAACCACACAGAAATAAAAGGATGCCTAAGTGTGTCTAAGGTGGACTATAGAGTTTCACCGTGACAGAAGCAGGTGTACAGTATAGGATTAAGTTCCATGCTGTAAAAGTGGAAAGTCTTTATTTCCAGTAATGTTTCACTTGCAGGAACAAAGCCAGCTAGTCTTTTTTTTTTTTTAATTAGCGATGGAAAGTAATTGTCCCTTATGAATGGGATGACGTATTGTTCCTGAAATAGACTTGGCAAAGCATTTGACTTTTGTCCAGATTATTTCCAAGTCTGCCAATATCTCAATGACACAAATAATCCTTGCTTCTGGGAAAGGGATGATGCTGTCTGCTGTGTCTCCTTTTCAAAGTAATCTTTCAAGTTGGCAAAAAAGTGCAGAGCATCACATGCACATGCGCACAGAGCCACAGCATGACGAGATCATGATTTAAACTAAAATTGTCCCCTGACACTTCCACATGTTGATATGAGCAGCTTGACTTTTAATCGGCAGGTCCTCGTGCTGCTACTAAGTGACGACGAAAGTCAAGAGATCGGGACACAGCATTGATTAACTGAGCACACCGGTGTAACACTGAGACCTCTCTCTTGCGCGAGCACGTCCTAAAGTGGCGAGCCGCTCTCCTCCTGTTACCTGTTCATCTCAGTGTACATGGAAAACTTGCCCTGTTTTCAATGCTCTACTGGAGTAGATATGGCTTCCATTACACTTGTGGTTCTTCTACATTGTATTAATTAAACCACACAGGAGTACCAGCCCTTCCTCTGGTATCATGCCAGGAGAGTGTGTTTTTGCTGTTCCAGAAATGCACAAACATGTGTCTGTGTTGTTAATTACACTTGTTTTGAAATGGTTGCTTTATTAGGCACTGATTTAGCTGTATATTGCGATCAGACAGCCTATCAACTGATTGGGCTGATATTATGAATGTGGGACTTAAACTTGTGTGTTTTGATCACGGCCCATGGAGGAAAATGTCCCATCATGTCAACCTTTGCCCACTCTTTTTCTCTCAATATTTGCCCTGAGGAATTTCTAAACAGAGGTTAATAGATGTCATCTCCTGCAGAGCTTCTGTTGTACTGTTTTCTTTAAAACAGAGGTGCTTAAACTAAGCATAAGCCACCTCTGTAATCTCAGGACAGGAGAGAAAATTGTGTTGTGACGTAATGAATAATCTTCTTGTTAGGAGAAATTGCATTCTGAGCAGACTGAAGAAATTGCTTGTTATTTTTAGAATGGAGTAGCTGTTTGCTTATTAACAGTCACGTTATTTAATAGAAAAATGCAATCAAGTGTTTTTATGTGTAATATGAGAAAAAGTTGACAAAATTGCTTTTATTTAATTTGTTTTATTCCTGTTAAGAGTGTTTTGAAAGTTGCGCATACAGCACAGGATGTGGTGTTCACTGCACCACACTGGGAACATCATGGACCCCCATCCCTGTACATTTTGAGTCTCAGGTAGCTCAACACCATGTGAAACTCAGCATCAGCATCAGTTTGAAGCTGAGGAGATAATCTCACGTAGAAAAGGGAAAAGATGACATCGACCATCTGCCTCGTCTGGAGGGGATTTGATTGGCTTTCCGCAGCAGAGTGGAGCAGTGGGGATGATTAGGCCTCCCTGGTGTCCCGTTCCACTGGGTGCCCAGCTCAATGTCACCACTGATTGGATCCTCTAATCTTGTTCTGTGTGAATTAAATTTAAAGTGGGGAGGAGGGCGATCACATTCTCTTTGCCTTGTGCCCCGATTCTCCGTGTGTGTGTGTGTGTGTGTGTGTGTGTGTGTTGTTGTGACTCCTACTTCCTCTCTCCCATGATTAACAGTTACAGTATGAGACAGCTATCCTGGCTCTGGACAGAGATCTATATCTTTGACACCATTTCTACCTGACATTAGCAGACCTCCAGTGTGATTTAAATGCAAATTCAACTCCCAAGCTATATTAGACCCCCATGGGTAAATGTGGTGACAAATTAGAAATCATATAATAATAAAAAATCAAAGTAATTAACATTTTGATAATGACAAATTGATCAAATGAATGCATCAAGGAAGCATGTGTGCATAAATTGACCCTAGTAAGATATCCTTTTTTTTAACAAGAATAGAAATATATCCAATTAAGGTTAACTAAGCAGGTGCAATTAAATGTCAAATGTATATTAATAGAAGCCGATGTTTGCCACTATACTGTCAGAACTATGCACTCTGAAATGTTAATAAATATGTGAGGCTTGTGAGGCTGTAAGCACTGTGGTGCTTTGAACTACATTTTCACATCGCCATGCTTTATTGCTCAAGATGAAAATATTGGTCTTTGGCGTGTATAATGTTTCCCATGTTTCAGTTTAGCATGTTAGCATGACAATATTTGCTAATAGGTGCTAAACGCAAACTGCTGAGGCTTAGCGAATGTCACTTTGCAGATTTTGAAGTTTGAAATGATAATGACTGTAAGGTGAGGATTAATTCTCTGTGGATCATCAATCAAATCGATTTCATGGCAATCCATCCAACAGCACACAACTAACTCTGACACCAATACGTCAAATTGATATTGTGCATGATTTATTACAAATTAATAGAATAAAAGCTGTCACAGTTACAGTCAAAGGGAGTAACAGACATATATTAAGGCATGACATGAAGGCTGTGCATTTTCCACTTGCTTGCCAATATGAACCCTAAAAATGATCATACATGTCATACTGTCACCACTCTCATCTATCTTTGGACACTGAACAAACAACAAGAGTTTGATTCCAAGTTTCTCTCTATCTCTCCTCCAGAGAGCTCCACTGGCGATGACGCCGCTGGTTGCCCAGATATCGTTATGGTAACCCTGGCTGTGGGTCTGTCTGAGGCTCTTTTAGGTGTGGAAGCTGCTTAGTCCTGAGGGGCTGATGTGCCACACATACAGTGGAAAGATGTCAGCTCCATTCACAAAAACAGGTAATGAGATTGAATGAGCAGTGACATGGAGCCAGCAGCAGAGCAGGTTACAGAAACAGGCTTGTGGTCAAACTGAATCCCCAGATGAAGGACAATAATATGTGGGTAGGAAATTATCACATCAGCTTCTAGGTGTGAATTTATGTTGTAATAGTCATGGATATGGTTTTCATCAAGTAGCTTCTGAGACATGTTTAATCCAACTATTCCTCCGCTCATCCTTCTGCTTACATCCTGTACGTCAGTACGTAACAACATGCCAGTATGTAATACATTATATTCGGTCAGATCAACTGTAGAGTGATTCATTACAGGAATCCTCCACATGTAACTGTGTGAATATGTATCATGCTATTCATGCATATTCATGTAGATCTGCCTGCATATATAAACTTGATAGATGATAATCTTACAAAAATATTAGGTGATTAGGACTTACAGTTGGTGGTCCCCAGTGTGTTAACAAAGTGGCTGGCTGGCAAGATCAGTTTGATGGTAACCTTTACCACTGAAGGGCTGGACACAGTTCAAAGGTATCCACCTCTCCTCAGCTGTCCTCATAAACAAGCCCCTCTCAAGTATCCACTGTCCTTTAAATTCCCATGAAAGAATTTTTTATACTCTTATTTCATCGTTGCTTTTAAGACTAAATTAATTTTGTTAATTTGAGGGGAGACCTGGTAAAGACCCTGACAGCATAACCACAGATGGAAAAAATAATTAAATAACTAATCTCAGAAAGAAATGGAAGAGTGAAAGGGAAACGTTTAAGAAAAGAGAGACAGAAAAAAGGCACCCATAGTTGCACGGTGTTACTGCTGAGTTTTAGTGGATTCACATAGCCAGCAGGGCCTTGTTATGATGGGAGACAGGCATCATAAATGGAAGTCAGCGAGGTTTTGTGTTCACTGCTGTGGCCCACTCACTGATGCACCATTGCAACAAAGTGCAGGCCCACACAGGGCCAAGTCCTCGCATTACAAGGAGCCTGTGGTCAAGAGCCAACAATGAGCATATAGGTATCGCTTTTGTTTCCTGGCTCTGGATGTATTTGTCAAGGTCAGAGGAGCCGGAGCCAGAAGGGTAAAGGTCAGCGGCATGAATAGACGAAGCAGTCACTGAGATACAGCTTTGAGATTGCGAGGCTGTACATGTATTCTGCCCCAAAGAGAACATGCAGAAACACAATCTCAGACACAAACGTAGAAACATTTGCATGAATCATGAACAGTAAAGTTCAGCATTAAACCAGCAATGCAAAGAAGGACAAAAAACTATCTCATGTAACCTGCTACGTGCCAAATGCCTTTTTGTTGGCGCTTGTGTGACCAGACACACCCACCGTTAATGAATGTACATATTATCTTTCAGGAGGTGCGAGAAATGGAAAAAGCCTGAATCTTGTCCAACATATTCTACCTGCTGGATTCTCCTATTCCTCCCTCGGGTGTCATGAGACACTCAGCTGTCAATGATAGAGCCAAAATGAGTGTCAACAGGTGTGTGTGAGAGAGAGAGTGTGTGTTTGTTTGCATGTATAAGGTTATTATAGTTCAAAAATCTGAAACTATGATTAAATGTTGGGAGAAAGGGGAAAACAAGCCAGCAAAACAAAGAAAGAGAGAGATAATAGATTGTTTCTAAAGAGGCTAATACTTCAATCAGTTTTGAGGATAACTTTTAGCTATCAAAGTTTAGTAGTCAAATTTGAAAGTGTTGAATGAAAAGAATAGAGACAAACAACAAAAAAATGTAAACTAGTAAACCCCACAAGACACTTAAAGAGTTGTAATAGCCCAATATGATGATCACTACGGGGGCTCTACTGTCACTAGCCAGGAATCCCCTTCACACACACAAACACACAGAAGGTTCAGGCAAGTGTGTCAGCTGTTGGCCGTTTGGTGAAACGCATTCATCTGTGATCTGATACTCCAGTTCTGTTTAAAGTTGTACTGTAAAAAAACAAAAAGGCCTTGAGTGTATTCATATACCTCACACACCCAATTCATTAATAATAATAGATTTTATTTGTATAGCGCTTTAAAAGGTACTCAAAGGCACTTTACTTGGTAAAAACAGAAACAATAAAAGCAATAACAAAATAAACATGAGGGATGACATAACAGTAAGAAACAAAACAGAATCATACATAATTAGCATTACAGGTTAAAAGCATATTTAAATAGATGAGTTTTAAGTGCAGTTTTGAAAGTTGTGAGTGACGGAGAATGCCTGAGGTGCTGGGGGAGAGAGTTCCAGAGGGAGGGGGCAGCAATGGAGAAGGCCCTGTCCCCCCAGGTCCGATGCTTGGACAGAGTAGGGGGGGTAAGGAGGTTGGCGTTGGTGGATCTGAGGTTGCGGGTGGGAGTGTGTCGGTGCAGGAGGTCAGAAAGGTATGAAGGGGCTAGGTTGTGAAGGGCTTTGTATGCAATGAGGAGAATTCTGAACTGTATGCTTTGCTGTATGAGGAGCCAGTGGAGGTTTTGAAGGACTGGGGTGATGTGATCTCTGGTGCGGAAGTGGGGGAGCAGACGGGCAGCTGAATTTTGGATGTATTGTAGTTTGTTGATGATTTTGGTGGATGTGCCGTACAGGATGCTGTTGCAGTCGTCCAGTCGAGAGGTGATGAAGGCGTGGATGAGTGTTTGAAAAGAAGGCAGTTTTTGTGATGTGCTTGACGTGGTGTTCAAAGGAGAGGGTTTGATCGAAGATGACACCAAGGCTACAGATGTGTGTGGAAGCAGGAACGGTGGTGTCATCGATGGAGAGGGCGAAGTTGTGGTGGGATTTGTTTCGTGATTTGCGGCCGATGATGAGGATTTCAGATATGTCGCTGTTGAGTTTGAGAAAGTTGACTTGCATCCAGGTCTTTATATCTGTGAGGCAGTTGGTGATGGTGGAGTGAGTGGTGGGGAGTGATGGATTTGGTGGAGATGTAGAGCTGTGTGTCGTCAGCATAGAGACGTGGATTGCTATTTTTTTTTGCGCCCCCACAGTTTCAGAGTACAATTCACTTATTTGCCACTGTCATAAATATGGACAGCTGAATGTGCATTTGTTATGATTACATTACTCATAATCAAAATATAGCAAGTTGACAACTTTGCTAACACTGCCAAACATCAAGCAAGTGCAAAAACACAAGACATAGCAAGCTAGATAATATTACTTACTATAGTCCGACAACAAGAAGGCCCCCTGTTATTTCGCTGTCGCAAACAACTAACAGCCAGTCCGAGATTTACTCTTATTCGGCAGCATCTTGCTCAATCCATCTCTCCTTTTCTCTTCTTTGCCTCCTTCAGCAAGTCCGTATATGCTGCTGAACGCGGTTCCATTGTCTGCATGTCCGGCTCCGGTTCTAGCACAAAACCTGCTCCTCTCCTTGCCAGCATTGAAGCTGTTATTTCAAGGTAAAATAGTTGTATAATATTTCTTTAAAGGCCTCCACATGCAAGATACATTTTTTTACAAAAACTTAGCAAACAGTAAAAAATTCCCAAAGTATTTAAATCCACAAGACCACATTAGCTGCATAATTCAGCTTTGTGTATTTGGAGCATGTTGGCTGCATGTCACATCGGATAAATGGCGACATGATCATCCCTCGATGTCAGGTGACTATCATCCCTTTTCCCCCTGTGCCACAAATCCTCATCTGCCATCATTGACTGACTGACTGGCTGCATGACAAAGCAGGTCTCCACTCCAGAGCCTCCAGAGGCCATACACAATGACCACGTCATCAGAATTATATAATTACCTAATTGAATCCCATTGCACTCTAGGATGATGTGTTGTGGGGATTTTTTTTCTTCATGTCATATCAGTTGAGGGACAGATGACAACGCTGAAAACCAATATTGATTAACTTGGAACTGCATCGTAAGTTATTTCTCTGGCTTTCCCGGTCTAAGTGACCTGACCGTATCAGATCACAAGCTTCACCAGGCTGTTATTTACAACCTCGCCATGCTGCGTGAGTTATATGCTTGTCATAACCAAGGTCAAGCACATCCCTCAGACTGGTATTGGCTTTCGTCCTCTGAGAAAAAGTTTGCCGTCCGCGGGTTGTGACCCACTTCCAGACTCGTTGAGGCAATAAGTCATTTTGACTGAATGGTTACAATTTGTGAACGTCACTGCTGCAACTACATCTTTCCTTTACTGTCAAGATTTCTTGGAAGTAACAAGAAATGGAGAGGCTGAGTGTAGCAGAGATGTCACATCTGGCATTAGGCTGGAAACAAAGTCTGTGATGATGGGATAAACCTGTGAATACTTCAGTTTAGTCATGTACTGAAGTTCCGTCCAGCTGGCTTGGACTTACTTCGACTTGATATTTCACAATGATATCGATGACTTAGAAACTCCTGAAACAGAGATTTTACTATTTTACCTCGCCACACTCAAGACATGAATTTAGGCCAAACACATTCAGTTACAGCTATTTATAATGCTGCAGGTTGTGGATGTGCCCCACATAAGATTTTGTCAGATAATTTTTCTGTTATAATACCTTTTCTAAATATGTTCAGGAAAGACTTTGTCCAGACTGCACACACTTCCTCCTGAGCGATAAATATGCCTGTGATTTTAACACTCTCTAAAATTATGTGTATATACTATCTCTAAGTGACAGTCACTGAGATAAACCAGAGGGGAACTTTTACAAGTGGTAACAAGAGGACAAATGCCACATTTCCACTACTCATATATTGTATGTTTTATCCGTTCATGCTGAGGTCTGGAGCATGGAATATGTGTGCTTCCCTATATGTGTTTATCTGACTAAATGACAGTGACCTTATTTAGCACAAAACAATATCATGTGTTTTCTGTGCTGTACAAATTGTTTACTTTTGTATTCATCCATCTGATCTGAAGATCGAGCGGACCAGCCTGTTGTTAATAAGCTGGTTCAGGGGAATTCGCCAGAGAGACGTCATCAGCATCATTGACAGGAGCTCCCTGGCCAATGCTGGCTGTCAATTTCTCTCAAACAGTTCACCCGGCACGAACTGAGCAGCCACCATCTCCTTTAGCTGAACGTTATTTCAGAGGTTTCAGGCATTTAGGTGTAATGTTGCTGAAATCCAAAGGGTATTTTTGAAAGGAAGCTAGAACTAAAAGATACACATATTTTATGCAAAAGCAAAAGTCACTGCAGAAAAACTTCATCCGCTTTTACATTTAAGGCAATGAGATACCAACCCAAATTAATATAAATCTATTTTCTAAACAGAAAATTGAGAGTCCTCATATTCCCTGCAAGCTGGAGCTTTGTGGCAGTCTCATTGGCTAATGTGGAAAATGCCCCGAGGCAGCACCCACTTCCTATGTAGAACCAAATCAAATCGGCTCACTGCCTCACTGCGGACATGTCTGATCAATAGATCCCTCGACTACGTCTCATGCTGGCAGAATGCAGCTGTGGATGGAAACTAAGTAAATTTGCTGACAGATGTGTCATATGCAGACCCACGTTCACCTCTGATACAACAATATTGATCACATCTACTGTATGTTGTGCATATTTATGGATTAGAGGCACGGGTGTTCACACAATGCTGTCTGCATCCTGGTGTGTTATGCAGTGATTTATCATTCCTTTCAAAAACCAATAACAAAGTGAGCATTATTATATCATATATATTTGGATTGATCTATTCGGAGTTCTATGGTATACTGCTGCTAATTCTAGACATTGTCACCATTCCTCGAGACACTCAGTAGTGCAGAATACACTTATTTTCCACAGTTTACTGAAAGAGATTGGGAGAAGCGAATGAGGCGTTTTTTCCATCGCTGTCACTGAAAATGACTTCCAGCGGAGCCGACTGATATAGCATGGGGTCTCTGTGGGCTTTCACAGAACTGGAGTGAGTCAGTTTGGTGAATTATCGCAAATGATGGTGTGAGCTCTGACAGCTAGCAGCCTGGAATTTGGGCCGCAGCTCCAAATTAGAGGAGCACAGCTAAAACAGTAGAGCGGGCCTCCAGATGTCACTCATTTTGGGTCAAAATGCAAATCATTGAAAAGTTCTTGCACAGTAGACTGCAGATGCATCGCTTAGCTCATGTAAACATAGAATAATTGGCAATAAGTTAAAAGGTCATACACCTTATCATGTCATATCATTCGCTGAAACGGATTTGTTTGTTTACAATTAATGCATCAACTTCAAGATTTTTTATTTTTTTTACATTTTTATTGAAAAAAGGACCTAAACTGTTTTCAACAACTGCAATATCAATACACAGTATTTGCATAATAATTTACAAAAGATTTTTAAAAAACTGTACAGTCTGGTTTGTGCAGGAAGGCAGGAAGACCCTTGTAGAAAAATAAAGACCTAAGACAGGAGAAGTGTCAATGTGAGAACAGATGAAATGTTTTAATTCTAATTTTCTTAGCAGAGAAGCAGTACAGTGTTCTGCTTCCACTGATCTAAGCGTGAATGTGTCACAATAATAGTTAAGAAACATTAAATGTCCTTCTTGAGTAAGACTGAAGTTAAGTGTTCTACATTGTGACTAGAATATTAATCAGCAGATTGATCTTTAAAAAGCAAGGGTCCATTCAGAAATAACAAATAACTGCACGAGACCCACAGTGGTTAAGCATGAGGGTTAACCATCGCTACCATGTGTCCAAATTCTGCACGTCCGCCACGCTAAGAACACTGATGTTAATATAAAGCAGACTACCTCAGAATCAACTGAACTTATGCCATGTGTCGACAGCTAACCATTGTTAGAAGAGGATAAAGTCTGGTTTTAAATCAACATCAACGAACAAATGAGTGCCGGTTGTTGTCTCTTATATATATGTACATATTTGGCTTTAAGTTAATAAAACAGTCTCTGCTGTTATGTGGAGGAAAATTCTCTGGGGAGGAAAAAAGTACATTAAAAGCTTTGGAAAACACTTTGACAGAATCATGCTCGTCTACATCTAGAAATAACATTATAGGCTGCATTTGCAATCTTCAAAATGGATACTTTAAAAGACAAATAATACATTTTGGCTCCTAGATTTCCCTCTAAACATATAATATGTAACTTAGCAGCACTTATCATCAACATTCATAACCTTGGCTCAGGGTTGAGCTTACTGTCACCTTCTACCACTGACCTGTATTGCACATAAGAAAATGAAGATCTGCAAGAAGTGGCAGTATACTGCACAGTGAATCACCTCTTAATACCTCTTCTTCCTGTGACATCTATTGCAGTGTGTGCTCAGAGTGCCTACACCAGGACTGAGACTTTTTGTTAAGGCACACGTTGCAAGAGATGCTATACTTGGACAAGATGATGGGCCGAGGAGCATAGTGTGCTTTTGCTCGTAATCTGTGCGAGGCATCTCTTTCTTGCGTCACGCCACGAGAGCAACACCAGGACCACCACACTGAAGAGGACCGTAACTATACTTTGCTAAGAGACCAGCTCATTAACTAACAGTAACCTTTGTGCAGGTGCTTTGACGCTTAACATTTTTTTAGTTGCCTTTCAAACAAGATTCTTGGATTTAAAATGACTCGAAATATGTAAATTTGGCTTGGCACTTGAGAGTAAATCTCAAGTTTCAGGTTCTTTTTTTAAATCTATAATTAATTATTTTAGCCGGACACAAACTTATGTGACGTTTTGGCCACAGACTGAAAAAGGCGCATTATATCCAAGATAACCACCTTCTGCTGAACCCAATTGGCTATTCTACTAAAATATTTGAAGAATAGTGTGTAGGTGAAGGCATCTTACCCATATTATCCGTCTAGCTCCATGCAACCAGTTCATTTATCACCACTTTCACCGTAACATGTGACGCGTGTGGATTCCCGTGATGTCTTGCTGCATAGAGAACTTCATACTCAAATCACAGCCATTTACAAAATGTCATGCATTATAAAGAACAGCAATTAGGAGCAAATTAATTAGTTTTAACATACCCTGTGGTAGTTTTTAACTCTTCTTTATACCTGCAGTCATATTTCTGATTCTGCTGTCAAAGGCCTTGATTCCAAAGGCAAAGAGTCCAGATTGCATTCAGAGTCTGAAACCACATCTGTGTCTGTGTGCTCGAGTGCACCGACCTCAACACCCCTCATCTCACAGTTTTCCTCCACATCAAACTCCTCCTCCATCTCAACTTTTTCGAGCGCCACCTCGTTCTCGTAGCAAAAGGAGTTCCTCGAGCTGGCGTTGGACTTCCTTTTGGCTATTTCCCTGGCACTACAATGAGGTGTGCTGGGAACCTCATACGTGCTTTCAAAGCGAGAGTAGTCCACTTTGTAGTAGTTCTTTTCTTCAAAGAGCACCGGCTCGAAGCGGTAGCCCCAGAGGATCTCACTGGCCACGTAGGAGCTCCGACACTGAGTAGTCATGGCTGTAGCCTCCACCATGCCCTCCAGAATCACTACGATCTCAAACTCTGACGTCTCCAACTCCTGTCTGCTCATCTCATAGAAAGGGCTGTCCTCGTCAATCTCATGCACGATGGTGATTGGAGACACCAGGAAGATTCTGTCGATTCCACTATCGAAGCCTACGTCAATGTCTACCTGATCCAGAGGGATAAACTCTCCCTCGGCAGTGGTGCGGGACTTGAGTAGCTGGGCCCTGACGTGGGCCTCCACCAGGTGACTCTTCCTGAGGTTCCCCACGCGCCACATCAGGCAAAGTTTACCGTCCCTCATGGCCATTGTAGCGTAATGGCTGAACACCAGGGTCTCATTCCTCTTTTTGGGCTTGGCCATCTTGGCCATGACAGCACCGATGATGAAAGCGTCAATGATGCAGCCCACAATGCTTTGGAAGACGACTATAAAGACAGCAATGGGGCACTCCTCCGTCACATAGCGATAACCATAGCCAATTGTGGTTTGGGTCTCCACTGAGAACAAGAAGGCAGCGGTGAAGCTGTCCACATTGGAAACACACATCTGAGTCTTGCTCTCTAGGTCCCCGTAAGAGAGGGCCACTACCCAGAAGACAAAACCAAAAAACAACCATGACAGCAGGAAAGAAAGGCAGAATACGAGCAGCATCCAGCGCCAGCGGATGTCCACGCAGGTGGTGAAGATATCAGCCAGGTACCGCTGGCCTTTCTCGCTCATATTGATAAACTGCACATTGCAGTGGCCATCCTTCCTAACAAAGCGGCTCTGATGTTTGCGCTCTGTGTGCACCTTGTTGACATTGCCGTTCCCGTAACCATTCGGGACGGCAATAGTGGCCAGCTTCATGCCGTCTTCCTCAGAGGACACAATGCTGTAACGGTGGCTTCGCACACTCCCCATTACTTCCGCCTGGGAGGGCTGGGCCGGTTCTGCTTTGGAAAACAGTCTAAGTTTTTGGTAGAAGCGTTGGAGAAACAGTTTTGAAGAATCTCGGGGACAAACTCAAGCAGAAAATGTTGGCAACAGGAGTAGATCCTGCAAGGACAGGAACAGTGGAGAGCGGGCCCGTGATTCTGCAGGCGTGCTGTGCACCTTTGGTGAGGGCAGGTCACTCCTATCTGACGGCTGCTTTGGACCTCATCAGTGAAATGAGCTGTGGAAATTACAGATAGAGAGAAAAACAGTTTTAAAGTAATTGGCAGGAGCCATAGCAGAAATCAGTGTATGTGTGTGTGTGTGTGTGTGTGTGTGTGTGCGTGTGTGTGTGTGTGTGTGTGTGTGGTTACCTGCTGTCCAAATAACGAGTGTACACTCAAAGTTAGCAGCGCTATTCTTGCATACACAGACAATAAACAGACGTTGTATGCAGTGCAGTCACAAAGCACAGGGAATGCATTGTACATGCATTATTAGTATATTACAAATATTAATCAAGCACTTAGATTGCTGACAAAGTGGGAAAGAATGTTTACCCTGCTTAATATAAGTATTAATTAAGCAGGTCAGTCCATGGGGAGCTGAGTCAAATTACAGATCAAGTTCATGTTAATCCAGGCAGCCACTGGAACAAAGATACAAGTAGCAGCTGTGTGCAGATGTGTCGCTATCTCTGCAAAGACATAAGTGTGAAAGCAATGTTACAACATTACTGCATGCATTTAAAAACATACAGCATGTACGATAATTATTACATTAATGATATTTAAGCTCAGCTATGTGCATACGCATAGCAAAAACAAATTCACTGCTACAGTTTTCACCACTACATCATGGAACACGATTTAATGAACCTTGTAGCATTTCAGAGAGGATGGGTCTCTTTCTCTGAAACCCACGGTAACCTTGCATCATATGTAATAGAGCAAGGGCAGCTAAATTAGAAAAGCTATTGACTTGGTGTGTGTGGCATGAGAGGTCCATTAAAATGCAACACCACAGGCTACAAAAGGCAATGGTCAGCCAGACATGCTCTGCTAGTGCCAAAATAACTCCCTACCTCCACTTTTGAATCATATAAGGGTCAATTGTGTCAAAGTGAAAATATCGATAAAGTCTAGGGGATTTTAAATAAATATTCAGAATGCTTTTCATTTTATTTAGTTTTGTCGACAGCACAAATGTCAATATTGAAATGTCCTGTTGACATAGGTCATCTTTTATTCCGTAATCTAATTTTGTGCGTATTAAACTCATCTGAAAGTGTTTGAAAGTCATTTGGGATAAGATATGCAGGACAAGGTCCTAAATCCCCTGCATCATCTTTGTTTTTCTCAACTAATGATGTCACTGCTGGGGCAAGTAGAAATAGCAACCTGTCACGCACACTATTGGGAATATGGTGCTCCATTCATGTATAGCTCAAATGATGCCAAATAATTATGTTCAGTGGAGTCAGTGATTTAAATTGATATTGAACATGCTTTTAATTGCTTTTAACAAATTACTTACATTTTCGGTTTACCTCATGAGCAAGCTGGCCATTCAGTCAACTTTTTGTTTAGGTATTTTTTATTCAGTTGTGGCACTGAAACAAGTCAAACATCCGACTGCACAAAAGCCTACATTGCACATTAGACGACATCACTGGAGAGAAGTAGAGCCAAAACGACCAACAGAGGGAGGGCATTTGAGTGATACTCTTATCTAAAGCAGCCTGCAGTAAACACTGCATACATTTTGACACAGGTGACCCCCAGTGTGAATTAAACCTCTAACTTCTGTGTTTATGCGCTGACACTGAGCTCATTAGAGCTCCCTCTCTCCTACTCTCATTGCAACTGGGATCTTTGTCACTGAGCTTGTCTGCTCACTATATCACATATTACTGCAGGTTGGTACATGGTGACAGACCAAGGCTTCCAGAGGCTGCACAACCTGCGATTGTTTGTTTTGCATGTGTTCTCAATTAGAGCCAACAGCTGAGGCAAATGGAAACTGGTTACATAAAGCTGCTCTATTTTTTATAACACCAATCAATAACTATGGCGAATCATTCAGCAGACAGAATGTTTTGTTATAAGCTTCTACAACACCAATAATTTTAAAATAGCACTCTATTTAGATGTTGAGGTAATTATAATATTCTAGTAAAAATAAAATGATTACTAAAAGAATAATCATTTTTACTCAACAGGATCATTATTATAAAATTCAGTTCATGCAGACATCATGAGCAACAGAGTTTAGTTTAAATTACAGATCAACCAGTCTACATCCTGCAGTCTCCAATGAAAGAAAAAATTATAAAAAATAAAAATAATAACGATATTAATCATCATCATCATCATCATCATAATTTCACGGTATTTCAATTTTTTTTATCACAGTACATGGTTTTGCATTCGTACAGTGACACTGATCAGTAATTGCAGTATAGCTCTAGTTCTCATTCCACATCCCTCTCCTAATACATTTCCCGCTTATTACACCTACCTGTTGGTTCTTGCTGCGCAAGTCTGTCGTTTCCTTGTTGTAATAAGTCCCATATGCGCCAGATATGCCCACTGCGGCACTTTAATTTTTGCTTCTCTTTTATTATATTTACTTAGCTTCCTGTCTGTCGCTGCAAATTCTGCCATAACCCTCTCCAGCAATACTGAAGAAGATGTTTGTCGTTGCAAAGACAGACTTTAAAAGCACGTGTGCTTGTCCCCGCCCCTGTGGCAGCGACAACCAATAGAAAGCTGCAGCGCCTGTTTGAGGGTCTGAGCCCAAATGGAAGATACGTCATCTGTCAGAGTGGAGAACGAGGAGAGTCAAACCCCCTTATCTCAAAGGCACGCAGAAAACATGACTTTGTAACAAGAAATATGTATCCATGTGAGTGCAAAGTATCTTCAGAGAATCTACAAAATTGCATGTGATATGTTAGATAGATAGATAGATAAATACTTTATTAATCCCGCAAGGGGAATTATTTTTTGGTACAGCAGAATGTTTACATAAGAAAAGAACAATATATACAAAAATAGAATAGAAGAAGAATAAGAATAAGAATAAGAAGAAAATAAGAAAAATGCACAATATATACAACAAATAGAATAGAATAGTAATAATATTAAATTAAATTAAATTAACTAACAAACGAAACAGTAGTGCAATATATGAAATTTGTCAAACTATTGTATATTGTTTTTGTCCTTTTCTGTTAAATAATAAAGCAGAAATATAGAGTAGTGCAGAGTACATCTACTTTGAGTGTGAAACCTGTGACTTTCCAAAATAGCCACGACTTCTGGTGTGCTATTGAATGCACTCAATGATCACAAGGTGGCAGTGTAGAACTGGAAAGAGGATAAACACACAAGAGCTGGCATCAAATTATTAGATTGCCAAAGGCCTTCTATAATTAATGGGTTATCCTATCATAATTAAGTTTAGTACCCTGAAAATTCTGCTTACATATTTCTTTCTTTGATATACTTTCCATTACCAAATATACAGTATATTTTGAACCAACACAATTATCGCTGGTTTGTAATAACGTTTGCATTTCTATGGAGAAATGTACCTTTTGGTAAGAATTTAAAATGTCCTTTGTTTTGAGTAGCTCTTGAACCTCTCAGGTCCTTTTTCTTCTGTGAGCACTGAGGGCCAGGTGTCAATTTGTTATCAGCCAATCAGAGATGGGTATCGTAGCTGAGACAGACAGTCATTAGCTTTAAGTGCTAGTTGTAAATTCTGTACAATCTGTTAATTTACTGTTGTTCATCCAAGTTAAGACCCGGGAGTTTTATATCATTGTGTAAACTGTTAAAATGTGAAAATGAGTTGTGTGTTGGAGCTGTTTTCTTACAGTATTTCTACTAAACTGGCGCCACCGTCATAGCCAAGTATGGACTGTTGCTAAATAGCTAATGCGAGCCTCTCTCTAGCTGGGAGAAGAGAGTCTGAATGTCTGCATGAAACCCTTTAGCCAGTTTCTCTGTGAGTATATGACACTGATAAGTGGAATGATATGTACATTTATTTGTAGTTATAAAGATTGGAGTTAATTTCTGGGTAGTGTGCGTTGGATGCTGTCACACGTGCTGCTGCACCTGCATGCTCCAAGGAACGGTGAGTACAGGCAATTTGTGAGGAGTTTGTGAGTACCACAAACTGATATATAAAAACCTCAGTATTATTTTGTTTCACTTTCTTTCGGTCAACAGAACATTTTAGAGACGTGAATCACCTGGTTTCATTATTAATAATATTTGTTATTGCATTCAATCATTGGTGTTGGTAGTATTTTGCGATACATGTTGTAAAATAAGGCTTATAGTGAGTGTCAAGGCATAAATGCATGTGAGTTTTAAACTCACAATAACACTATAAGCTAACTTGGCCTATCTGCACCCTAGTCAGAGTTATATGGCCAAATCTGACAATCATTATAGACACGTCCTCAGTTTATATTTTAATAAACCTCACCTGTTCACCTCCCATTCAAAGGGATTATCAGATGTTACATTTCAGAGGTAGTCAATGTTAATCCTGGAACAAACCTAGAATTGAGTGGGCGAGCTACACAAGGATACCTTTATTTGTCCAGCATTTGTAGCAATGAATTTTATTCATCTAAAGAATTAAAACAGTTTATAAAAAATGTATTGTAAGCCACATATAGATGTATTTACAAGAGTACATCTTATCAAAGTGTCCATCACAAGTGCACTACTCTATAAATACGTTTGCTGCATCACTTCCTCAGTGATGTCAGGATTCACCGTGCAAATGTGTCCGATTCTCCTGCCTGGTGCAAATAGAGGGCTACGGGACTGACTGCCCTCAACAGGACATCCTCTCCTGTGAAACTCTTCTGCACTGATCATGGGCACCGGCACCCTCGTGGTCACATTGAACAGAGCATAGTCCACCTTGTAGTGCCTCTTGCCCAATTTCAACATTTCCTGAAAGCACTGGCCCCAGTGGATGTCTGCTGGTGTGTATGAGGTTCGAGTCTGGTGGAGCATCCCTGTAGAGTCACCGGTGTAGGTGAAAGACACCACCAGCTCAAAGTCGTCCCCCAGCAGGTCGTCAGGGCCCAGGCTGTAGAGGGGACTGCCAGGCTCCAGCTTGTGGATAATGGTGGCTGGTGTGGCGAGAACGATGTCTCTGTCCTGGATGTTCAGGTCCTGGTATGACATCACAATAGACCCCAGTGGCTGTTTCACATAGCGGACTAACATGGCCTTGGCGACACCGTCCACGATGTGATTTCCCCTGAAGTCCCCAAGTCGCCATGACAGACAAAGATGGCCGTCTCGCAGGTTGACCACTGCACATCTGCTAAAGCCAACCGTCTGAGCTCTTTTACGTGCAGATGCCATTTTAGCAACAACAATACCAATGACGATGGTGTCAAGGAGGCAGCTAAACACATCTTGAACTGTCACCACAATAATGGCTACAATACAGTTCTCAGTCATCCCCCTGAAGCCATAGCCAATAGTCGCCTGAGTCTCCATTGAGAACATAAAGGCTCCAGTAAAGCCACGCACGTTGTCCACGCAGGGTTTGTTATCCACATCGCTAACGTCCCCGTGCACATGTGCAATGAGCCAAAAACAGAGACCGAAAAAGAGCCAAGAGAGAATGTAAGAGAGGCAAAAGATGAGGAACATAACCCTCCAGCGGATCTCCACTAGAGTAGTGAAGATGTCCATCAGGTACGGGCTCCAGTATCCAGGGGCCTTCTGGAAAACCACAGGGAACCTGCCATCTTTCTGCATGTAGCGCAGCTGCCTGCCCTCATTTTTCCAGCCTATTGTGTGGATTGTAGTGTAGTAGGTATCGATGGTGACCTGCTCACCTCTCTCCACGCTCATTTTGATCAGAACTGCCTTTCAGTTTCCTGTACAAAGACAAGCATTCAATAGAGGGTATGTTAGGCATGTAAGGATGACAGTTGTATTGGCGTGGGGGAAGGAGTGACAGTATTTTACTCATTACATGTGACTGAAATGTAAAAGGATCTCAGGCTTGTTTGTTGATCTGAATCCTTCATGTTTGAGCAAGCAGCCTAGGTCACTCTGTGCCTCGGGCCATCAGCAGCAAATGACTTGTGCAGTGCCCAGCTCTGGTTGTGAAAAATGTACTACAGAGAGCACGAGTTTCTCAATGGTTGATTATTTACCACGAGTTCCATTACAGTCTGGACACTGTGCAAATCAGTTGGGCTGAAAGCTCTCCATATAAACTCTGATGTCTGCATTATGACCACATGTAACCGAATATGTCGCGTTAACCAAATATTTTCCGTGACAACAATGATGGAAACAAGGATTTTGTGGGAATGGCTTTGGAGGGAGGCCTGAAGGGACTTTTGGAGTTATATTGCTGCCAGCTACTTTCATTGGAAAAGAGCTGGCAACAATGGGCTTGCTTTTGCGGTTGGATAATTAACAAAATCCATTGTACTCCTACAAGTTTCTCATCATTACCAACCCTAGCTTTAAGTATTGGTTGACTTTGACGTAACGTGTGTGGTTTTTTAAACTCATACAATATTTATTGATATGAGCCTGATAATACAAAAGTCCTTAAAATCTTGACTGTATTCAGGTATTGATATTAGCGCGTGATGATATATACTGTAGAAAGATTTGGTCATGACCATCTGACAAGATTAACTAAAGCTTTGGGTCAGGAAAATCTATTTCCCACAGGGAAGCCCCTCTTTTTAATCAGTTTGGCTTATCTGTCGGTTATCTTCCAGATGTGACCCAGAACAATGAAAACAGGGAACAGTCAGTCTTTTGGGCAATAGTAATAAACTGACTTATTTTTGAGAAATCAAATAAAAAAATGAATGCATCAGTAACCATAAAAGTTCAATATGTTTTTACCAAACATGTATAGACTTGAAGTGTTTATATAATATGACGTTCATCCACAAATCCTAAGAAAGTATGCGTCAGTTAATTAAGCAAAACCTAGACCTCTATTTTGGCCCTCATGAAGGAAATTGTTTTCCTCCAACCACCTCTAACAGCTCTCACCTCTAAATGTTTCCTCCAATGTCAAAATGTAACCACCTTCTTTTCAGTATCACATAAAGTATACCAAAGTCAGGACCTTGTTTCAGGACTTTTTTTTTTACTGTACTTCAGTAATCTGACAGCAGCTTGAGTTGTCACTGATAAAAGGCACACTATCAAGTTGTTTAAGCGCACAATGCTGAGTTAACTCACTCACTGATCAATATGTTTTTTTTAAGCCATGTACTTCCTGGCAAAAAAGTCTGTCGGACTTTTATCTAGAGTTTTTATTGCTTAATTGAGTCTGCTGACAACATCTAGCTGATGTTTATCAGTTCATAAATGGCTTTAAGAGTTAAGATGAGTCTAAAACTGTACTCATTAAAACATTGTTTTCCTGTCAGTCAGATCAATGTCGATCCAAATAAAAGTTTACTGTAGTTTTAAATAAGTTCCTGTTAACAAAAATACTCAGATTGAAAATGTCAAAGATTGTGAAAATAGTCACCTTCATGTAGGAACAAAAATAAAATAAAAGTTTTGTGTTTTAATAAAGGTTGGTAAAACAAAGAAAACAGACACAATTCAATTACACATTTATGCGTCTACTTATATTTATGATGCCTTATAGCACTTTATAATTGTAGTTATAAGCACTCATAAATGTGCATAATGCTTTATAACAATAATCAACACCTAAAGAATTTGATATATCAAGTCAAGTATTCAAGTAGTCAAACACTTAATAATTGCTGTTCACTCACTGAAATTGTTTTGATAATCTTTGCTCAAAATGCTTTATAGACAGTCATAGAAAGTGTGACCAACATATCTTTTGGATTGACTGTTAATGCTTCAAAAATGTTGCAGCAGGTGTTGACAGTGTTTGATAAATAAGTAGAGGAAAATGTATAGACAAACAGCAAGTTACCAAGTCGACATGCACTTATAAGTTGTTGAATTCTTCATAAGTGTCACAGGTTTCAGACAGTTGATTCCCACACAGCAATCACTGTGTTTTGTGTTATATATCCAAAATGTGTTGTTTCCCATAGTCAACATGAATTCACAAACATTATAGGTGGGAAAATATCAAGCTGAGATATTTAAAAAGTAAAATAGTCACTTTTTCCCATGCTATAATATATTTAATGATGTATCCTTGTTTCACGAAGATACTTTATAATTGCTGTTATATTTGTTTGTCCATGAGTTAATGTTTAATTATTGTAACTTGTGGTTAATTATTTTCCTTCCGGCTGGCTTGACCTTGTTAATATCTCGGAATATTATTCTGTGGAGTTTTGTACCTATTTCACTGCATGTGTAATTATTTTGTTAACTTAAAGCTTCTTTACAATTAGTCTAGTAAAATCCGTTGACACAATTTTTACCTCCATGAGGTAACACAAAGCTTAATTTGGTTTTCTCCTCTACATAGACACTTGCAATATTTATTTATGTTAGAATTCTTATTTATTACTTTAAATAAATCTTTAAAAAAAGCACACATAGCATGTTTGAATATTCAACTTACTTTCAGAGTAGAAATTAGAGTTTGGTCAGGTGTCTCTTCAGCCCATCAGTTCTGCCGAGCATTAAACGATGTGTTGCCACAGTGGAAGTAACCTCAGAGTTAGTTAATGAGTTGGGGGCCGGCCTGATCCTCACGCAAAGTCCCATTTTGTTCTGATATCACAGCAATCCCTTCCCTCTGAACCCTATTGGACAATCTGGAAGAATTTATGACCTATATGGAATATTTTAAAAGGTCACTGACAACCCACCAAATGCCCTCTGTTTGCTTCTGGATGACGAAATAGAAATTGCGTAATTTAAACGGTCTGCCACAAAACGATAAAGGCAGAGAAATATTGAGGATATATATAGATCATTTTGCAGCTATGTATATTTGAGTCATTTCTCTTCGGATTTCTATGATTCATTAGACAGGAAGTTAACCTTTGCTCCTTTGAGTGGAGACGCTGTCATTGGCACAAGGATTTGCTTTGTCTCAGGTGTCCTCAATTTGGTTCTGATAAGACAAGAGCTATTACAATTGAGCCGCAAGGACACACTTAACTTTCAAACCATTTTTATTGCAGTCATAAGAGCATCCAAAGCTGTTACAAAGAGGTCAACAACATCAAAGCAACCTTGTTGTGTTTTTAAAAATAGAACATGACCTTCCCTTACACTGAAAACTGCCCGATTCATCACGTATTGATTGTTTAAGATGTGTGAAGACCGAGATAAGAGAAATACCTCTGAGAGATAACCTGGAAAGAATAGTTCATCAGTCTGTCATTTACTGGCAGCAACTATAAAACCATTGAGTGAAAACAGATAGAAGGAAAACAGTATTACTTCCTTTACTGCAGTACATAATTGTTTATACACAAACTGTGAAAGTACTGGACAAAAAAGTGATTTATTAATGCAAGTGTCCCACCATGTGGCACCTTACAAGACACTAAAACAACATCCAACATTTAAAGAGATCCAGTGTGTGTGTGTTTGTTTGTGTCATATATATATATATATGTGTATATGTATGTATGTATGTATGTATGTATGTATGTATGTGTATATATATATATATATATATATATATATATATATATATATATATATGTATGTATGTGTATGTGTATGTATGTATATATATATATATATATATATATATATATATATATATACACATATTATATATATATATATATGTGTGTGTATATATATATATATATATATATATATATATGTGTGTGTATATACAGTATGTGTATGTGTATATATATATATATATATATATATATATATATGTATATGTGTGTGTGTGTGTGTGTGTGTGTATGTATATATATATATATATATACATAAATATATACAGACATATGGATGCTGTTGAAATAGTTAACTTTATTGTAAGGCAATAAACTCAGCGGTGACTGATAATGATCAGATAAATGTGACATTATTAAGATAAAGCACCGGTTTCTCAATGATCCAATAATCCAGTTAAAAACACATTTACATTACACAACTTAATTCATTTTGTAGAGTTTATGAACAATATAATAACAATAGCTCCAACAGAAACATCCTTTTTTTTCTTTGTCCGCTTCGAATTTGAAACATTCACATGCATTATATTTCTTTGAAAATGACACAGGCCCCGATACAATTTTAAAAATCTTAAGTGATAATCACTAAAAATATTACTAGAACAGGTCATGGTTTTAAAAAGTAATGAAAAAAATTACTACACACACAAATACAGCAGAAACATGGAAGACTACAAACTACTACTATAACATTTTTATTAGAGAACAACACTCTATTTTATAAATCTGTTAAATATGTATAATTGCAGATGACATACTCATCATATAACACTTGCATAAAAAATAAATGTTGTGGCAGTGCAATTTAATATGAATGAAAATTCGAATTACTTACATATAATGTAATGAGCTTGTGGGCCATATTGTCATAACAAAACAAAAGACATTCATTTAAAAAAGACAAAACCTGAAGTCATGATCCAGCTGTTAAAACAAAAGTGTATGTATAACGGCTGTCCTGCATCCACGACTGGGAGACATTCAAATGAACTCAGGTCTCCATTATTGTCGGCATCCAGTCCCTCTTGTATAACAGCCACACTCCCTTAATGCAAAATGGCATGACGAGCTATAATGACAAATGGCAGCTGGAGCTACCTGTGTAAACAGACAGTGAGTTTAATTGCGCTTGTGTTCTGACTGTTTACACAGCATCACTGAGGGATGGACAGTCACGGTATCCTCACTATTGTCTTGTGGTGTGCCTATGTAGGGCTGTAAATATGTGGTTAAACGTCACAGTCAGGCCTATTTAAGTGCCATGTTAGGCCAAAAACCTGAAGGGATGGAACAGAGCTGTCTGTGTTATCAGTCAAACGCAAAGTCTAAGAGCCAGACATGTTGAGATTTATTATCCACAGTCTGTGGAAGGCATTCTTCTTACTCACTTTACTAACAGTAGGTAAGTGTAATATATATTTCACAAGACAATGTTTGGAGAGGTAGTAGAATGGCAGAAGTATTTAAAAAAAAATCATTCAAAGCTTTGGTTCACTTTTTATCTCTAATTTCAGGATGTGGACATGCCAACTGCACAACTCGCCGATGTCTGGCTGAAATGTTGGTGAAGAAAGAATATCTATCTCAGCCACAAAATGAAAACTGCACCCAAAAGATTTTCGTGCCGTTCATTGAGTACCAGACTCTATCAGTCGTCAGTATTGTTTTATACATTTTTTGAGAATTCCCATTTGTTTCTCCTTTTAGATCTCTCATAATTTGCTAAGAACAAATCATTAAAAATGTAAAATGTTGTTGGTGTTATTATTCTTAAGTCTTGTTAATGTAAACATGTTTTGAGAATTTATTTTGATCAGGTAATAAATACATGCAGGAGGACAAAATGGGCATCTGAGCAATATTTTGAGACAATAGAGTTGACACTTTGCTTAACCACATTTATTATCTTTTTTTTAACAGGACACAAAGAATCTCCGCATATTAAGTCGTCTGCAAGCCTCACTTGTAAGCTCCAAAAGATACTAACAAATGGACAAAAAGAAACAAAGAGTATGTTTCAGTCACAATCATTTTGATTTGAAACCACAGGTGTGGACAGATCCAGAGCTGGGATGGAACGCGTCGGTTTACCAATATGATGAAGTGATCCTGCCAGTGGATAAAGTCTGGACCCCAGAGCTCCATGTCACGAATGGGTAAGTTACATAACATAATCCAACTGTCATCGCAAAATCTATTAATGGCCTTCTTGATATTCATCTCACCCATCTGTTGTTTCTCACCTGTGTAGAATAACAACAACTATGTATCACAGTTCCCGTGATCTGCTGGTAAACAGTAATGGCACAGTGCGGCACACTGTGATCATAATGGCCGAGGTGAACTGTGAAGTCAACCTGTTCAACTATCCCTTCGCTAGTGATGAATGTCCTGTTGCGATCCAAACCTGGTCCACACAAAGTGAGCTCAGCAGTTCACTAATACAAATATTATACAATGTTTTATCAAAGTTTTAGAGCAGATTGGGTGTTAAGTCATAATGTGTTCATTTGCTTAATTTCATCATTTTACACATCTGTGTTAATTCTGAAGATGATATTGATTCATTTTCCATTGGTCATGAATGGTTGTGGAGATTTTAGTTATCTTATGGTTTGATTATCTTTTTTTTGCAGTTATGCTTTTTAAAAGTGCTTATTTTTTTGGATTATATTCCAATTATTAGGGCATTACCATAATAATGTTAAATGAGGCTACATTAGTTGCTGCTAGCTTAACACACCAGAATCTCAAACCAAACTGTTGGAGGGCATTTTGCATTGTGGGTAATATAGGCCCCATGTTTGGATGTGTGCAAGGAATGAAAAAAGACAATTTAGATTTTGCTTTAAAAAAAATGTAAACTGCCCTTCATGAGTCTGTCAATGCTCTGTCAGTGGAGTACTCTTTTAAAGAAGCCATTTCCTTCAGAATGTGGTACAGAGCTGGTATTCGGTGAATTAATGATGATTGATGGGAGCAATGGAGATTGGCAAACTGACGAAGTGACCCTCCAGAAAATAAGACATGACCGCAATTACATCATGGTAAGTTTGTGAGCATGTAGAATAGTCATTCATACTTTATATAGGTAATGATTCACCAAATTCTTGCAATAGTGGTATTAACCTAACGGTATTTAACTTTAAAACAACAAAACAGCAATTGACCTGTTTGATTGTGACATATCTAGCTTGGGTTAGACCTAAACTAGTAGTCGAGTAATCAATAAATCAATCAACAGAAAATTCATCTGCAACTATTTTTGACATCAATAATCATCAAACTTTCCCCGAGTCCAGCTTCTATGTTGTCCCATGAAACTCTGTCTGCCGTACTCCTCAGGTGGCTTTGAGCATTAAAGCTACCAACCCCTTCATAACGTTACTGCTGCCCAGTATTCTGATCATCTTAGCCGATGTGGTCAGCTTCGCCCTGCCGCTGGGAGGCGGTGAACGCAACTCTTTCAAGGTCACGCTTGTGCTCAGCTTCACCATGTTCCTCATCATCCTCAACAACCAGCTCCCTGGAGACGGCCACTGCAGCCCCATCATCCGTCAGTCATAAACACTCACGAAACCAAATACACGAACGGCATCGCAGCTGGAGTCACTAACCGTCCTTGTCTGTGCCGCAGGAACCCACTTCTGTGTTTGCCTGATCCTCTTGGTGGTGAGCATGTTGTTTTCCATGGTGATGACGCGGTTGTCCACAGAGGGCCGCCTCATTTCCTGCTGCTGCGCCAAAGAGTCGGTCTCAGAAAACAAGGATGGGAAGGAGGATGAGGATGAGGGTGAGGAAGACTTGACTGTTCAACAACGACAGCGCGTGTTGATTCTGCACTGCAATACTTGTTGATATTGAGAAGGGCATTTTGATGCTCACGTCTTTTGATTTTTGCAAGAAATAACAACCTGTATGACCTGCTCTGATTGCAGCTTCATTCCCTACAGAAATCAAAGCTGACATCAGTGTCATTCAGCTGAGTGGCTCAGAAGACAACAATCAAATGCTCAGAAAGGTGGTCAACTTCCTGGAAGCTCTTGATGCCAAGACACTGGAAAGTAAAAGAAATCAGATGTTCGCCGACAAAGTGGACAAGACATTTTTCTGGTTCTACTTCATTTTTGGCACTATATACTTTATTGTCATGACTTGTGTGATGGTAAACTATCAATGTCCAGTTGACCATTTTGATTTCTGGTACTAATAAAACGTACGGCATCACCATGAAAACAGCAAAACTGAGCTGTTCAAATTTCAACATGCTGATCTCAGCACACATTTATTGCATTTCATTACATACGCGTTTAACCTCACATTCTTCGTATTATGTCAAATGCTGCGGCGCTCATTTGTACTCTTAGTTAATCTCATGAGTTAACTATGAGTTAATCTCATAGATGTCTGCTAAAGATATGTGTTGGCATATTTATGAAAATCAAACAAATAAAATAATTAATCCTTCACTCCTAATATCATCTATGATTGATGATCGATGTCACATGATTTATGGAAGTATTAGTGGTGCAACGGTTCAACCGGCCCACGATTCAGTTCGTATCGCAGTTTTTGGGTTACGGTTTCAGTTTGATTTGTTTTGCGCATAGAGGGGAAGAAAAAACATCCATTTCCAATGTGTTTGAAATCCAAAATACATAAATCAATTTGATTGATTGATCACTGGTAATGAATGAGATTTCCATATTATGTGAAGGATAAAACTGATTTTATACATGGAAAAAAGCAGACTACTTATTGGTTTAAGTAGGCCTATGTTCAGTTAGTTGCCTCTATGTCTCCGGTACCTCATCAAATAATTAGCAGGCTTGTATTTAATAGTGGTGCATCAACACTTTTAGGTCATTGAATGGTTCTTTTTTTTTTTCTTACAGTTCGGTTTAGCATCACTGTGCATGAACCTGTTATTAAAAACTGAAACATCTGGGCACATAACAAAACCATGTTCCTTTAGCCCTCAACATGTAAGATTTTATTCGTGAAGATTTTCTGATATTAAATAACACCCTCTGCTTATATTATACAGTACTATGTCTATACAAATACACATATATTAAACGTAAGGAAAAGACTGATAAAACTGCATGGCCTCCGGTAAACACTGATGTGCTGTTGTTGCTACCTAGTGGTGTAATCGTTCACTGCAGACAGGTGATCTGCTGCACTTGATTACTTTAGACTTGATACAATTTTTTGTTTCAATGTTTTAATAACATAATATTAAGAAAATGTTTACACATCCTATGAAACCAAAAGAACACACCTTTGTTCTACTATCTCATCTAGGATAACAGTTCAATATTCAGTATGTTTATATAACATGATCACAGGACTAGTGAGCCTCTAGTAAGATTGACGTTTCCAGCCAGAAATGATGGTCATAAGTTTATTATTGTATTTATTCATTTATGTTTTTGTAAAACAACAATTTCAGAAATGTCCAGGGTAAATCACCAGTGTTTGTGTAAAATCACAACCAAGTGGCACTTGTAAGTAAACATTATATACTTTACCAACTTCTCCCAACCATATCCCAATGCCATTCATCATAATCTTAAAAAAAAAAAAAAAGTTTGATTAAAACAACATAGAGCAGCAGTATAACTTTAAGGCCCACCCTCAACAATAAGGTAACACATCTATCTCTATATATGTACGGTCCCCCAAAGCCCTTTTCACAACAGTATACAGTACATTCAGAGATGCTGAGTCTTCAAAAGTTACAAAAGTTTTAGTGTAAAAAATAATGCCTCCATTTTTCTAACAACAAAACTGCCCTGAATTTCGGGCACTCAGGAGTCTGGGATTTAAACATTACGTCCTTAACTCCTATTTTGAAATAAATTAAAGCCTGTTCGGGACTGTGCCAGTTTTGGGGTAAACTCAATTTACCATTAAGGGTTTACATTTCACAATAACCTTACATCAGTAGAAGTTATAACTCTACCTGTCCTCTGAACTGATGCACTGCCAAAACTACCGTATGGAATTTATTCTGGAATTTTTTATTTGCATTAATAGAAAGTTTCGAAATTATTCTTCAATTTCTCAGTCAATGATTTCAGAGGGAAAAAAAACACATACAAAATCAGTTGTATCAAAAACTTGAGTGAAATAACAAAAAACACTTTCACCCTCAGAAAAGCCCAACAGGTATCAAGTAGATATAATGTCACACTGCAGATGGTTCGTCACTTGTCCTCTTCAACTTCAAGGTTCCTCCGTCTTTTTCATTGCCTTTCGTGAAAGAAATACAAATGCAAAAGTTAATGCATCATGCCATTTCGACAAAAGCATTTTAGGTATTTTTAACCTTCTTATACCTGTTTAAAAATCTGGACGCCGAGATAGTTCTGGGCCATGTTTCTCAGGTTGGTCTGTCCACCCAACTTGCATCTGACATAGCCGTACAAGTTGGCCCATTGTAAAACCAAGCCCATGATGACTACAGCCTGGGGGCCAAGAATGACAAGACACGGACCAAACAATTAGCAACTAATAAAGACGGAAATCAAATCGACATTCACTTTCAAAAAGTCACTGAACTGACCAGCCATTTGATCTTGAAAGAGAGGATGGTGCTGAACACGAAAACGATCCAGAAGATGGGGCACACGATGAGTCCGAGCCAGAAGATCCGCGACTCAGCACTGGACGCCAGGTTCCGACTCTGTGTCTGTCAAGAGAAGTAAACAAGGATTCGTTTAACGCTATTCAATAAAGAGCCAAGGCGAAAAACTGTTATAGTCTTTGGAAGTCCATACCCAATGTTCCTATGGTGGCGTGTGATATTTCTAAGGGAGGACAATGCAGCTGTTCTATGTTACACTATCTTCAATTGTCTAATAAAGGTCATGCAGCTACATTACACTGTAAACAAAAAAAAAGGGCTATGCACATAAAGGAATGCCATCACATCTGAGTTACAGTGAACATCCTTGTATTTACTGAAACCTCTATTACTTTCCAGAGAGTTGCTTGCTGCCAAGGTCACACGGAAATATTCATTAAAAAAAGAAATATGATGAGGCTGTTTAGCTTACAAGACATGTTGTTTTTCCAAAATGTGTCTTTACTCTTCCACGTGAGAAACCTCTGTTAAGGAAACTTTCTTTTTCTCTTGGGCTGGAAAGAGCTCCGTGTAAATGCCCGCTAGGCCTTTAAGGGTTGTGTATCGGATGACCTTGTGCTTACCTTCCTTGACTCAAACACCCAGTGGCTCTTTCCATCTTTATCCACTTGATTCCACCACCGAAGGCCCACCAACAATCTGCCCGATACATTCTGAGGGGAACAACATACACATAATGCATCTGTCCAAATATTCACAAAACAACTCCAGATTTATTCAAACAAGTAACATGGAGATTCAAAGACAAAAACAATAAAGAAAACAATAAACAACCTGTAACAAAAAGTTAGACTTGATCTGCAACTATTGAAACAGCTTATTTAATGAGAGGATTAGATGCTTTTTGCCATCAGGATATGATTGTGAACTCAGAGTAGTTGGGGTCGGGACAAAAGAAGCAATGTGAAGGTTTCAGTTTGGGCTGTGGGAAGTTAATGTGGGAACTTTTAAACAAATTAATGATTAATTGGGACAATACTTTTCAGATTTATTGATAAGGAAAATAATCGCAACATGAAGTAAGCTTCCGATTCAGGTTCATATCCAAGACCACCTGTCTAAGTATCATGGTTTTTGATCTGGACCTGGTCCAATATGGTCTAAATGTGATTATTTTCATAATATGAAAGTGTGTTAAAGACTTTAAAGACGTTGAATGCTGAATCGGTAGCAGCAAACCAGCTCGTCATGTGACACAAACAAGGTGTTATGTATAAAACTGAATTTCCATATTTCCATTTCTCGGAGATCCACCTGACCTGCTCACCTTGACGGTCCAGAAGTCACATGACAGCAGGAGGATGATGGTGACCATACAGACAATGAAACGACTGCTGAAGATGTCACACAGTAAATAGACCAAGATGGCACTTGTTCGGAAGAAGAGATGGAAGAACGTGACCAGCGGATGTCTGAAACACAGATTTGAGAATAAAAGGTTTGGTGAGAACAGGACGGGTCACTCGGGACAGAAGTGGGCCAGCACATCTCACCTAATGTTGGACTTTCTAGCTCCTATGTTACCGTCATCTTCACCAAAAAGAGGAGCGTCTTGCGAGTCCTGTTAACATAAAAAAAAAAGATACATATTATCAGGTTAACGCTAATGCTCATCTTCCAGATATCTGTTTCCACGGCTTAAGTTTGTAGTTTCAATCACAACAGTCTCAAACATTTAAGCCAGACATGTCGGTTCCGACGAGTTACACTTTATTCAAAAGCTAATACTGTTTCTAAGTTGTCACAAAAGTCAAGTTTAGGAGCGCTCACCTGTCTCAACATATTGAAACTCCGGGATGTATTTCCTGGTGACGTGGTTGTAAACAAAACCTTATGCTAAGGACCCAAAAGAAGGGCGGCTTTAAATGTGCCTGACTCAAAAGTAAGACTAACACATCATCCCAGATAAATAGCAATTTCCACTTCTTATATACATTCTATGAATGTATGTCACATGACATTGTTTCAGTATAGAAAAATGCTTTTATTTCAAGCTTGTAAGATCTTCCAGACGCTATGGGAGAGCTTTTATTTAATGTGTGTAATTAAATGACTCTTTCCTAGGTTTTATTTGATTTATTTTTAAACACTTTCTTTTTTGTATTTTGTACAAAATCACACCCAGGTGACACCTATTACAACCAGTTTGAACTTAAAAACTAAAATAATTATATATATATATATATATATATATATAATTGTTTTTACTTTGATTAAAATAAACTAAAAATAATTATATATATATATTGTATATATATATATAATTGTTGTTTTTATATATATAATATATATAATGTTTTTATACATATATAATATACATAATTGTTTTTTACTTTGATTAAAATAACATAACATAGGATGTCCACAATCCATGTTTAAATAGTGGTCCATCAACAATAAGGAAACAAATCTATTACCCCCCAAAAACCTTTTCAGAACAGTATACAGTAGATTCAGAGCCTAGTAAAGTCCCAAAAAAAGATAATAATTAGGGCTGCAACCAACAACATGTTGAATTTGTAGAATTCCGTTTCAGTGTCGTGGTCAAACTGGGGTCGAGCACCAAATGCCGGCATGATCCACAGCTGTCAAAAACAGAAAGGAGAACAGGTTTAGCGTGTGGTGACATTTTCAAGCAGTAACTTTGAGAGTGTAAAGGGAGAACGTTACTCACTATGACGTTGCCCAGCAGCAGAAACACGCAGACCTCCTTCAAAATCCGTCTCTTCCACAACAGTTTGTGCCTGTGCTCGGCCGTGTGTCCGTGCAGGCTGTGTGCTGTGAGTACCGGACTGGGCTTGGCGTCCATGTCGGATCCTTCAAAGATGCTCAGCTCTTTGCCCGGCTGCAGCACATATGGATTTGCAACCACAGTGATGGGGTCCACCTCGTGAAAGGGCTCCCGATGTAGCCCTTCGATGATGAAAAAGTTTTGCAGGCCGAGTTGGATCACCATCAGGATAGCCCAGGCCAGGTTGAGCCTGTTCAGGTAGCCTTTGGCTCCAGTTGCAGCCATCGCTACGATGGTGAAGTAGCTGATGATGAACTGCCCCAGCGAGGCTCCAACCAGCAGCCCCACATCCAGGCTCCGTGTGGGGTTTTTCTCTAATACGTGCTCCCTGTGGTCCACCTTGTAGACGGCACAGCCGATCACAGTGGAGATGGACATCAGGGTCACAATTACTATATTCATGACAAAGTGCATCATCACCACTCTGTCTTTCTGGTCATCATCACCATCTCCTTTCACCATTTCCATCTCATATACGATGAAGGTTGCCAGGCCCGACGCCACTAAGATTAATCCTGCCACAGGACCGACAAATACATCCTTCAGACTGAATTTGATGTGGTGATCGTGTTCTTCTGTTACTCTGCCCACATTTTTCCACATGATGTATGCCATGGCTGAGGCAAAGAGACTGTACTCAATGTTGAAGGGGTACAGGTAGTAGTAGGCCTCCTTGAAGATGCTGCATGAAGTGTGGCTGCACTTGCACGCGTCATCTCCATAACCCGCTGTAAGACATGACAGGGCACAGGTAGACATAAGTATTAGGTTGTGGTACTTTACTCGTTACTATAAATGCTTTGATTGACGTATCTGCTTTCATTACCTTTTTCGATATACTGGTGTCGTCCTGAGAGTTTAGTGATGTTGCCCGAATATTCGGGAATTGTTGTTTGGTGAAGGGACTCCTCAGTGACCGCTGTCATCCACACAACTAGATTTGTGGAGAGGGTGAGCATCAGCCCACAGCTAAATAAGACCAGAGGGAATCAACAGAAAATAATGATCAAACTAAAACAGTGTTGATTTTTTTTTTATTCATGATCTGCTTTAATGTCAGAGTCATACTGAATTTAAGGGGCAACATAACAAATTGGTATCCACCAAGTAATAATAGTCTTGCTTTTAATTTAATTCGGTTTTCAGACCAAAATGTTGTATTACAGTTTAGTGCTTAAACATCTAGTCAAAAAGTCAACTGACTGAAAGATAACTATAAAACTATTCTTATAATAGGTTAATAGTTTGTCTTTTATGCAAGTGTTTTGCTATATTGAATATAATGTGAACATCTGCTGGTAGTCTTAGTCCTCTATGAGAGTAAACTGCATATCTTTGGGTTTTTGACTGTTAAAACATGTCAACTTGAGCTCTGGGGAATTGTGATAAGCATGTTACACTATTTTTTTTTATTTTTTCAGACAAATGAATAATCAACCAATCAAGAAAATAATCTGCAGAACAATCAATAACGGAAATAATCGTTGATTGCCGCACTCTTGCAAATAAATGTAATACAAATAAAATACAAATTGCATATTTTTAAGGTTTGCAAATGAGGAGACATTTTTTGATTTTGACAGTGAAACAACATCATGACTGCAGCTACAACTGAAATACTCTCAATTTCATGGAGAATAAATGCTAAAGGAGAATGGTTAATTTTAAGATACTCTCAAACACAGTGAGTGGTCCATTAAGTACCTACCGTGTAATGTTCCTTTGTAGCTGCACACAGGCCTTGGCGTGCATCCACAAAAAGTACGTCTGCAAATTGATTGCACAATTGTATTAATAATTTTGCAATGATAAAGACTTGAGTAAATTAATTAATGTATTTTAGTGATATGCATTTTACCTGCACAAGCACAAAAACAAGTTGCACCACAGGAAATGCAACCTTAACGGCAGACTCGCAGTGGAGGTAGCCCGCATAGCTGGCTATCTTGAAAATATCCATGACGATGCTGAGCAATCCAAATAGCACAAGTCCTCCTGAAGGAGCAAAGAGCAAAATGAGTAGAACACTCTCAGCAAATAAAAAAAAAAACACTTTCCTTATTCTGAAGATGTCCAACAGTTACTTACCCCGGAGCCATATAGGTCCAGCATGGCCGTCCTTGTAATCAACAGCATTTTCTGTCCTGGCCGTGTAGATTACATAATAAACCATCCAGATGGAGGTGAGGAGGAGGAGGATGATGAGTAAGACCTGCAGGTCAGCGCTGCCGATCTGTACGTTGTTTTCGGCAGTGCCGCTGACCAAGGCGCAGCCCAGGATCAGGATGTTTACGCAAATGATCCCGGACAGCATCCATCCCCAGTTTCGACCCCTCTCCTTCGGGACTCCGATGGAAGGGGTGTCCAGGTCGGGCTCGCATGTGCTCCCCACTTGAATCGGTATGTTGTTGGACAGGTGGGCCTCCTCCGTCTCCCTGTCTTTGGCCGTCATGCTGCATGGTTCACAACGATTGCCGTGGGTCAAACAGTCGCATTGATAGCCAGTGTTCAAACACATCCTTCCCTTCTCTAAGGCCTGTTCACGAATGAGTCGTTTGCTGCATCATGGTTCGCCTGAGACATTACAGGTTTAACAGCTACACCCACTCATTAGCTCCCTGCAAAGGCAGATCCTAGGCGAAACTTTTCCACGGACACAAAAGAGTAGTTTCAAATCTGCATATTGAATTTAATTTGCCCTTTCCCGGGCTCTATTTTGCCAAGCAGCGCGTGTCTATAGTGCTGTGTAGAGTGAAACTCCACAAACATGTTTGCATGGATAAACTGTGAGTAAAGTCATATATCCCGCTCCATCTCGGATACAATATTTAACACAAGTACAGGTGAAATATAACAACGTGCACGTAAAAGCTCGTGTTACCAAAATGGAGCTCTTATGACAATCCGACAAAAGCAGTGACCTTCTTATAATGAACGTAGGTTTCAGGATACCTGTAAACCTACCTGATGCAGTGTGATCCTGAGAAGCAGTCCGAGCCGTCAAGGCTTTTATATGCCGTCAGAAACCCTGTGGTTTACTGTACCGTCATAAATGTCAATAAAACTGTTATGAACAACACCATATTATTACCAATCACAGCGTGTTTTGCACAAAATATTCATGTAAAGTTCAAAAGATGTTTCCACGAAAACCCCTTTCTCACGAATTCCAAAATACAAGAAACCGGTTCCTTTTCAGATAAATTGCATTTGTTTTAATGTTATGCGATACATTTGTAATCCAGGGCCTTTTTGTTTTAGAAGTCTTTACAGTATTCACAAAATAAATGCTAAATAAGGAAAAACCAAACTGCATCAAAACGTGTTTTTTTTTTTCATTCTCTTTTTTTCCTTCATATATATTTTAGAGGCTTTATGAGTTGTGTTGTCTGATTCAACGTGATGTCCTTTTTTTGCTGCAGCTGACCACGTGCATCTACTTCACAAAATGTGAAACATGATCTAAATGCTCTCAACAGGCGTAACTCTCTTATCTGTTCGACTCAGTGCTTGAAGGGAATACTTCCAATTCTCATTAATGCCATGGGTCAATAATGATATGTGCCTCTGTATCTCTCGGCAGAGGTGCAGAACATGAAAAACCTGGCCGTTCTCTGTGCCTTTTGTTACGGACGTTCCAATGTTAGTATGAGAACTTCAGTTTCGCTGCATATTTAATTTTCATCGGGGCGTGTCTGAGAGTGGGGGATTTTTTTTCATTGCAACACTCCATGACCTTTTTTTTTTCTCTGCAAACATGTTGTTTAATAAATACCACCAGGAATGGAACTTTTAAAGTGAGAACTATGGTTTAGTCAAAAGAACGCTGAAGAACAAATATGTGAGTCTCTTCCTTATTTGTCACAATGAGACATCCAGTAATACCTGTGTGTTCTCAAATGGCTGTGCTAAAAACATCCTGCACACGTTTATAGGACTCTACAACGTCAGTGCAGTGTGTCTTCAAGTTTATTCCTGGTGCACGAGTTTGAAAGGTTTCAGAAATGTTTTCAGATTGAATAGAAACATAAAATGTAAATATTCCACCAGATGTGTTGAAATGTTGTTTTTGAATCAGCCATTAAAGTGCACATTGACTGAAGAAGTGCATTACAGTAACTACATCATGCAAAATGACAAGTTCCGTCACCCCCTCTCTAAAACAGTGAACACAAACTGAATAGTTTGACCTTAATGAAGGGAGGATTAATTGCAGGGCTGTTACATTACATTGCATTCGTTTTAGCTGGATGCACCTGATGAACTGTCAACTGAGTGGATAGCAGCATATATTGTCTTTATAGGGTGATTATTGAAAGCCTCAGATACACCAGAGGAGAGAGCAATGGGGACATCATGAAATCAAAATAACTACAACATTAATTTCTCTTTGATATTTAAAGTCTCGTATTGTCTATTTGTTATATTTTGTTGAAGGTCTTTCATGTTTTGTTTTTTTAGGTCCACCTCGGCCACCGGGAGCAGTGTTACCCACACGCCGGAGTACACCGTGGCGTCCCTGGATACCAGCGACGCGCTCCTCCACTGATCAGGAGCGACTGGACCCGGGGGGAAACTGCGGGACCCATTGTCACTTCAGCCGGTCTGCTCCCACTACATCGCCGCATGACGACGACGATGATGGTGGTGGGGTTGATGAAACGGAATGGAGTCGAGCAGGGTGGATTAATTCTGCACCATGAATGACAGGTACCACAAGGCGGCCCGGGATGGCTACCTGGACCTGCTGAAGGAGGCGACTCGGAAGGATCTCAACGCGCCGGATGAGGATGGCATGACACCGACGTTGTGGGCTGCTTATCACGGGAACCTGGAGGCTCTGCGGCTGATCGCGGCGAGGGGGTGGGTAGAAAGCATGTCTGACTTATTAGGGCGTGTGCGTACCACGGTGTCCATCTTCAGTATAGTTCCTGGTGGGTATTAAACATTTTAGAGCAAAAGTGTATTTTACCATTTTTCTTTCTTATTTCAAATAATTTGTGGTGTCAGGCAGAAATAGGTAAACAATAACCCCAAATGACCTTATTTATTAGAAATAATAAGACAAAATAATAATGCAATATTAAAGGCATGTTTTGCAATTGATATATACAAATTAAGCAACTAAAGTAATTATACACCAGTAACACTGTAGGTCACCTTTTAGAGGGTCCAGACATTTATTTTAGAGTTTAACATACCCAGGAGAGAGAAGGGGCCCTGACATACCAACAATATAACCTCAGGCATTGCTCCTGGCTAAGAAGTGCCCTTTTACCTGTTTGGTAACTATTCAGTTGTATTTGGGCATGTCTGAAAAATACCTAGTGTATAGGCTAGAGAGAGGGTATTTCAAGATGAAACATATGTATGCACATTATTGTCAGCAGGCCTGTGCACCATTTCAGAGACGGGGCTTTATTTGTATCATACATTTTAGACTGATATTAAATGTTGTAAACTAAATTCAACTTTCACCAGATATTTTCTTAACTTTGTAACTTTATGATCATCTAAAAGATCGTTACCAATGTGTCATAGCAGGAGATAGTTTGTCACTTTGTAAAGCCACGTAGAACTATGGACTGTGTCATATTTAGCACCTCCATGTCATTTAACATAACATTGTTCATGAAAGCACCAATACATGGAATGAGTCGTTGACATATTAATACGACGAGTACAAAACGTTATGCAAGTCCTACATTCAGTGACAGCTTTTATTGTGTAACAGAACATCTACATAGTCCCATAATACGACTTATAAGATGTACAGTTTTACTCATTCCTGAATCATTAACTTTTATGTAAAAGGAAGCATTTCATTTCATCAATTATAAAATACAAATTTGATATCATCACACGCAAAAGAAAACGATTCATCAAATTAACAGCAGATCATTTTAGGAGGCTGCGTCATGGTATAAATGCTGCTCCAGCAAAGTGTGCAAATGTTATTGGTAATCATGAACAGCCCCATTCCTCATCTTTTCTGGCTGACCTGGTTTGCTGTCAGCCAGAAAAATGAGGCCCATTATGAATCTGCTTGATTGAGTAAAGTTTGTGAGAGACGTACTGTAAAAGTGAAACAACATCATTCATCAGTGTTTGGTTTACTGACTGCAAAATATCTGATTTGAGGACATTTATTTTTTACAGTTTTCCTAAAACACACAGGCGACAAAGGAAGGCTTCCAGTCTATGTGATAATTCTAAATTCACTATTTCCCACGGAATAAGTGTAAACAAGGCTCTGGAGGCATTCTGCTGCGAAGAACATATATTCCTCTATTGGTGGCCAATAAAGTCCTGATTGACATTAGGTAATAAAATTAGCTAAAAATAGCTGCCATAATGTTTCACAGAGGCACCAAACTCGTGAGACCCTGGGATATAATGAAGATAAGTGTAATACTGCTTGACTTTTTCATGGGAAAGATGCCATGTAGTGCTATATTTGGCAAGTATATTGCACCGGGCAGCCTGCAGTAACATCAAGCTGTCATAGGAAGTGTAGATGCAAACAGCCCACGATGTGATAAAGAACAGGGGAGGGCTAAGTGGGCAGAACTATCACCACTGCGGTCAGCATTTTACTAGGACAGACATAAATTATGACACATAAAGCTGTCATGTTAGATGGTCTCTCACGCAAGCATATTGTATAATCTGAGGGTGATAATATTTCTCCTCAAAATGAAAATTGAACGTAGCTAATTGCTGTTTGTCTTTCTTTATCATCAGTTTAGAGCATTTTATGTTCCTTCATTTCAGCACAGGACTAACAGTGCAATTCCTTTGTTTGATTATTGTTTTATTGTCTCTTTCTGGGCTGTTTGCAACATGCTGTCCATCATGCACACTGATGACAACCATGTCCCTATATTTAAACTCAAGCACCCCATGATCCTAAAGCTGCTTTTGCTTTCTGAGCATTTTGAAGCCAATCCTGTGCAGACAAAAATGAGCAAGGGGGCTGAAATCAGAGTGAGACCTCACAGCTAATCGCTGCCCAGGCTGGGTTCGGCAGATCTGACACACATTCCCTGCAAAAACCTTACAACGCAATCCATCAATAATACATTTGTGCTTCGACAGTAGCTTCACATCCATCGTATCAAATATTCAGCAGACTGTAGGGGCTACATTGGAAGACAGGGACAAGACACAAGACAGTTCAGTAAACATGTAATTTCAGGGGGTGTGACACCATGCAGATGACTCTGAACTCAAAATATAAATACAAAAAATTTAAAGTTTAAACTGCTCTTTACAATATTTAGTTGTAATGGAGACAGACAAACTCTATACCATTAATACATCCTGTTTTCTTGAAAAACAATATTATCAGTTAGACACTTAATGGAATACTAAAGATTTGAAAATGAGAATAATGAGCAAACATATGAGCTTGTATACTGTAGATTTGCGTAGCAGGCTCATGAAGCGAAAGAAAAATAAGAAGGCTCCATACACATCTGTCCTCCACATCATCCAAACAGCTGTGATACTGTCAATGTTTTGACTTGAGGAATTCAGCGTGACATCACCAGTCATGCACAGTTGTGCTTTTTGAGTCAGGTGCAATCTATTAGGCCTCCCCTGAAACTGGATACATGTAGTGTGGCAGTGGCGCTGGCAAGCATGTGGTCATATTACAGAAAAGGCAGCAACAGTGCAGTACACAGAGAGGTAACCCTAAGGTCGTGGATGGTCAGCGAAGGGTAAACATTGCTTATAGTTTTAGTTATGGCCTCTGCATAATAGTACATTCCCTTTAACAGAATGCTTTTATCAAACCATCTATTTGCCAAATGGTCAAAGCCTTTTAAAAAAAAGAATTGCCTATAAGATCTACTGTATAGTTGGTTTTCCAAAAGGACAACGTGGTGTTCAGACTATAAATTATTAAATAAGGCCCTATTAACAACCCACGGATGGCAGGTCAGTGCTGAAAACATAATCAAAAGATCATATGTTTACTCATGAGTGAGTCATCTAAACAGAGGGCCAAGAAGAGAACCGGTATCCATAACCTTACTAACAGTCTGAACAAGAACTGGAGACATTTATCAAGTAAATCCAAAGTCCCCTGAGTCAAAATATAGTATCTAACATCTTTCTGTTGGCCCACAGAGGAAACCCTGACAAGTGTGACATATGGGGGAACACACCGCTCCACCTGGCAGCTGCCAATGGTCACCTCAACTGCCTTTTTTTCCTGGTGTCTTTCGGTGCCAACATTTGGTGCCTGGACAACGACTACCACACGCCATTGGACATGGCCGCCACAAAGAATCACATGGATTGCGTCCGCTACTTGGATACCATCGCCACCAAGCAGACAGGCCTCAACACGAAGCTGGTCAGCAAGATGAAGGACCGGGCGTTTCGCGATGCTGAGCGGCGGATCAAGGAGTGCGTGAAGATGCAGAAGAAACACCATAAACGCATGGAGCGGAGATTTCATAAGGAGACTTCTGAGGCTTCTGCGTCAGATGTCATGAGCTTTTCCAGTTACACCAGCAGCTCTATTAGCCACAAGCTGCATAACTTAAATGCAGCCACAGTCAGTGTGCCATATTCTCAGGTCAGCATTTTTTTTATCTATCTATTCTTAAAGGACAAAGTCTGTTTGTTTAGCACGTTGGCATGTTTGCTATATAGCACCAAACACAAATTATAACTAAGGCTGAAAGGATTGTTGTTAGTTTAAGCACTATAAACACGTTCTGCATTATGTAGAATCTGTCGGCAACGGGACATGATTTTGGTATTGTTCTGATTTCCGTTTGTAGTCCGAGTAGTATTGACCAATCACGTTTGAGCAGGCTTTGGTTCAATGCAGGTAAACAGTCCATGTGGAGATCAGAAGAGGCGGAATGCATTGGCTGAAATCCAATCTGGGAATCCGGCTAACGTCTGATAAGGATTTAACTTTTTATTGGTTTAAAATTAGCTTGTAAACTGGGAAACAATCCAGTTGTCTCTCTACTCCAACTCTAGTCTTGCATGTCAGGTTTTGAAAGTATTTGGTCATTAACCAAAATATCAGACGTGTGAAATTTGGCCTGACAAAGGTGTTAGTGGAAAAGTAAAGGGTTTACCAAAGTTGTTGCAATTCATCCTCTGGGCACCATGAATGTCTGTTCAAAATGTCAATGCAATCCATCCAATAGTTGTCAAGATATGTCATTAAAAACCAAGAATGTCAACTTCATGGTGGCACTAGAAGGAACTAGACGGATCACCAACGTCAGTGGTATACATCCTCTGGGGACCATGAATGTCAATACCAAATTTCATGACAATCCATCCATAGATTTTTCAGCGGTGGACCTAATGCAATAGTCCACTAGCATGGCCAGCATTGTGACATGAATTGAAACCTGAAATTTGGTTACTAGTTATGTTTGGAAAATCTAATCCTCTCATTTGAGATTGTGCCTAATTACTGTATTTATTCATGTACTGTTAGGCTACTCTTCATGCCACAAACCGAGGGAAGACAAAGATTCAGAGGAAGCTGGAGAAGAGGAAGCAAGGAGATGGGACATTTAAAATCTACGAGGACGGAAGGAAGAGTGTGCGCTCCCTCTCCGGACTTCAGCTGGGCAATGATGTCATGTTTGTCAAACAGGGGACTTACGTCAACCCAAAGGACCGTGGCCGACGCAATATCCGTGACATGTTCCCCAGAGAAAATTACGATGCCATTTCACGTGCCATTAGTGAGCCGGACCTCCACGGGCCCGATGTGGACTACTCTGAGATCAGCACTGACTCGGGACATGATTCCCTGTTCAATAGGCCCGGTCTGGGCACCATGGTCTTTAGGAGGAACTATGTGAGTGGGGGGATGTTTGACATCGGTGGTCGGGATGAGGACAGTGCAGGCCGGTCAGGCAATAATGTGCGTTTACGCAGTCGGCTGCAGCATTACCCGAGTGCAGACGAAGACAGCATCGGCAGTGCACGCAGCCTTCAAGAGAGGAATGTGGAGGAGCTGCCCTGGGACGAAATCGAATTAGGGCTGGACGATGATGATGAGGCTGACACAAGCCCTCTGGAGGTCTTCCTTGCCACACAGAGCATGAATGACTTCATCTCCATTTTTAAGAGGGAGAAGATTGACCTTGAAGCACTGTTGCTCTGCTCTGATCATGACCTTAAGAGTATCCACATCCCCTTAGGGCCAAGGAAAAAGATCTTAGATGCTTGCAAGAGACGGCTGGAGACGATAGAAGACCCAGACTGCATTGAGGACACAGAACTGTGAGTGACAGGATTTTCTGTTATACAGTGTTCTGAGGAAATATTTGGGCATATAGTTTGTTATGCTGTGTTTGCAGTCCAACACAAATCATCTTCAGTTACAAACCGTTTCTTCTCCTGTCTTCATTCTGTCCGGCAGATAATACAAGTAGCTGTAGATGGCCCCTCCTGCCATATGCTCATCCAGGCTTAAAGGTCAGTGGAGCATTGTGGAGTGAATGTCACGTATGGACAGGGAGGGCGCAATGATTTGCCTCTCCTGGTACCTCAGTGGTAACAAAGCAGAAAGGACACTGTCAAGAGGAATATGTCAAGCAAGAAGAGACAAGTGTGAGACAAATTCCTTACAGGATCCTTTTACAGCGTCTTGTTAGCCTGAGGAGGATCACTGTAAATATATCTGTATGTGGGTTGGTTGGAGTCCCCTGCACTGCATGTTTAAACAAAGGCAATTATCAGAGTGCAGTGTTCACTGTATGCCGTTTGGCATAGTTAACAGAATACTGATTGTGTGGTCCATATCCCCTGAATGTGTTTGCCCCTGTGGGGTAAATCCTACCACCTCATGTGCCTGCATTGCTCATGCCTGTGCATTTGCTTAAAAGTGTCCTTTGTCCTAAATACTTTTGACATTAACTTTATTGTAACTTTATTATTAACTGTTTCAATTGCAATAGTCTGAGCAAGATTTTCACCCAGAGCCACTCAACTGTTTCCTTATTCCATGTCTGTAAATGTTTACATGTAGCAAGCCATGTCAGTCCAAGTGTGGCTCACTGGCAATGCAGGCCAATTGTTCATTGAGATTACTGTTCTGATTTACTGTAGAATGTGAAAGCACAATATCTTATAATACACAATATAGCATGTTGCATGTAGCATTTTAATATATATTTTGCAAGTTTAGTCCATACGGATATATTAACCTTTGTATATCGCTCGTGTCAGTCTTGACAATATGACAGTCTTCCAAGTGTTTGTATCTTAAGTATATTTTTTAAATAACATCTGCACAGGAGCATATGTTTATGTTTATAATCTACATTTTTTAACACTTAGGTGGATTTAAAATAATAAATACTAATGTTTTAATGCTGTGAATTACTTAACTGATACAGATCCATATGTTTTGCTCTTTTCATTGCACTCTACTTACTATATTTAATCTGCAGAGTAGCTCAAATTGGAGATACAAAATAAACTGTAAGATGTGCCTTTATAAAGCAGGGCCATGGTCATCATTGAGGATTTAATGATTATACGTGGTTCTATGATTACACATATGTTACACATATTTTAGGGAATATTCTGATGCTTTAAAATATTCAAAATTGTGACTTGCTCTTTAAAGTTTTAAACTTTTTTTTAGATAAAAGGAAGTTAGTAGCTTCCACCAGAATCACAGTACAACTATAGAAGTGCACAGAATGCTCTGTAGATCATGTTGTAGGTCGTTACAAATGTAATGAAACAATTCAATGGAAAATAGGATGATGTTTTAAAAAAAAATGTTTTCAATACTCAGAACATTTCTATATTGTTTGGTTGGTAGCTACATTTAGATGGTTGGGATTCTACTGGGAATATTTGGCCTCAGTATTTCTAAAACCCTACTATAAGGTATAGTACTGTATACTCACTCATTAGTGAACCAAACATTTAAATCAATTGAGTTCCTATGAATGCATAGTGCAACTAATATTCACTGTTTGTATGTATTCATGGTTTTCACAGGTCAGTGTACATCCCGTCTCAGTTGCTACCTGTTTACAAAGACATAATTTTAAACCTCTGCCAAGACTTTGGTATGTGTGAGTTATGTGAGAGTGAGACAGACCCAGAAATATACTTGTTTTGGCATCTTCAGCCATCGTGATAATCCTCACATACTGCTTACACACCAAATCCAAGTGTCATTGTTGCCTCTGTACACGGAGTCAGGAAGTTCTCCAGTAGATAAGTGGCCTCTTACATAACATTGTTATCAGAAGGAAACAGTGTGACACTCCCACATGGGCCCTGTAGCATCCCTAAAGCATCTATACGCTACTTTACGTAGACTTTACTTGTGTTTTTATGAAACCATTTATGTTATTAGTGACAGAAGCCAGACACAACTGTTTTCTTATCACTATTATTGTTGAAATTAAACTTTTAAAACCAACTTTGCCGGAGAATGGAAGATCAGTAAACAAGAATGAAAGCGAGGATGTCCATTTCCCTCCCTGGCTAGGTCATAATACGTGTGTCATTTCCTCCCCTCATCTGAGTAATCTGCTGTGTCTTAAACTTAGTCCGGTTGGATACAGAGAGAAGAGAAGAGTTGAACAAGGGAGGGGGAAAAAATGAGAATGCTTCAGTGGGCTGAGTACGAAATCCTGTAGGCGTGGTTTTCAATTGTTTCCTTATGGGTCTTTAGATCTCAGAAAAGGCAGGAAAAAGCAGCCGTTAAGTGTGGAGTAACTTGTGACCGTCTAAAGCTCAACCAAATCAAGTTTAAGGTGACAAGGGGACCACTCTCAAATATGGCTACTCTCAGCAGTAATAATGAGGAGAACTTGAAGGAGACTCAGCACAACGTAGACGTAAAGGAGGAGCCGAGGGATCCTGCTATCGAGACGTCCGACACACTGCTCCCACAAGATGTATTATGTGACTCCTGCATGGACAGCCCCAGCAAGGCCCTAAAGTCCTGCCTGACCTGTCGGGTTTCTTACTGCGAGGCCCATCTCAGACCCCATCTGGAGAACGCCAAATTTCAAAACCATCGTTTGGTGGATCCCCTCCACGACATCGACCGTCAGACTTGTGAGGTTCATCAACGTCCTCTTGAACGCTTCTGTCTGATGGACGGCTGCTGTGTGTGTCTGGACTGTGAGAACCAGGAGCACGAAGGGCACACGACTGCATCTGTTGGGGAGGCACGGACACAGATTGAGGTCCTAACAACACAACACATCTTCATTTTCTATTTTTGTTTTTACAAATTTGCTTGAAAGTTTAAAACTGTTTCCTTTTATCATCTCAAAAGGGCAACATATTAAGTTAAGACATGTCATTAATGGCCTTGCATTTTGGCAGCAACTGTTGCGGTTATGTTTGTGATGATTGTTTGTGCTGTAGACTGAGCTGCGGAAGAAACGCGAAGAGATCGGTGAAAGTGCCTCATCAGCTGAGATGGCAATTGGAAAGCTGCAGAGTAACAATGACTTAATTAAGGTATGTTACATGCATTTTGCATTAATGTAATGCATCATGGTCTGGTTTTAATTTATTTTTCTCTTTTCCCTCTGGCAGTCGTCAGTGCAGGAGGTTTTTGTTATTGTTGAACAGCAGTTTGCCAGGCTGCAGACAACCGTGGAGGAAGCCAAAAATGGGGTGGTGGATGTGCTGGAGGGGGAGCAGAGAAAGGCCCTCAGACAGGCAGAGGGCATCCAGGCACATCTGGAGCAGAGGAAAACAGAGCTCATGAAAACTGTGGCCCAAATGAACAAACTGTCCGGGAGCAAGTCTGATGTAGACTTCCTGCAGGTAACAAATATCTGAAATATTTAGGATAATAATAAACAATTACCACATGATGTTCTCTGAGACAGCGTTTATTTTGGATGCCGGTGTGTTGACAGTGTACACAAAACAGGAATTTCATCTCTGCAGTTATTTGGCAGAGAAAAGTTCTGGATCAGAGAAAAAGTAGTTGCATTTTATTCAGTAGCTTCATTTTGCATCGTAAATACAGTACATGTGACTTTTGTTTTGCTTGTTCCAGGAGTATTCACAGTGGAAGAAAGGTGTGGCAGATGTACGTCTGCCATGTCCGAACATCAACCGCATGGACCATCTAACCTCTTACGTCCAGGTAGTGACTGATTCTACCCAGGAGCTGTGTGACCTGATCCTCTCCTCCTACAAGGAAAAACTGAAATGTATCTGTAAAAGTGGTGAGTGTATATCACATTATATACCTTACCTTACATCTTATTGTCATAGAGAAAACAGCTTCAGACATGCTTTCTTCAGTGTATCTTGTTAGGTGTTTGTTTTAGCCAACTTTAGACTTTAAGTCCTGTTTAACAATCTTTCTTAGCTCAGTTCCATTCTTTTAAAACCTCTCTATTTATCGTGTAGAGAGAAATCTTCATGTCTTATCAAAATACCAAGTAATCTCTCTGCAAGTAGGTACTAAATCCCAGATGCCAGAATCTGAACCTTCTCCTCTGCCTGACCCTGAGACGCGAGAGGACCTTTTGAAATGTAAATACACTTTTCAGTATTTTATGTTCTGTGTTTTCTGTTGGCCGAATCGTACGTGTTAATTTGTCTCCACAAATTATATTTCCCATGTATTGTAGACACAAGGAGTTTGACCTTTGACCCAGACACCACCCATCGTTTCCTACGTGTAACGGAGGACAACAGAAAGCTGACCAACACCAGCCCCTGGCAGCACAGCTACCCAGACCACCCTAGTCGCTTCGAACATTGGCGTCAGGCAATAACTTCAGACAGCCTTTACCTTGGGAGGCACTATATTGAAGCAGAGCTGGGTGGGGAGGGTGCACATGTTGGAGTCACGTACAAGAGCATCGGTCGTAAAGGAGAGCAAAGCACTAGCTGCATCACTGGGAACGACTTTTCCTGGTGCGTGGGAAGGAACAGCCGAGGTTTCTTTGCCTGGCATGCTGGAGTGGAGACGACCTTGGATGTCACTGATATTACAAGACTTGGCTTGTATGTCGACTTTCACCGAGGCTCTGTGTCTTTTTATGATGCCACCGGTCCTATGAGGCTGCTCCACAAGTACACGACTGATTTGATAGAGCCCTTATATGTTACATCCTGGCTGTCAAAAAAAGACAATGTAGTTTCTCTCGTTAATGAGAAATTATGTAACAAATGATCATCTGCCTTCACTGCATTTACATATATATATATATATATATATATATATATATATATATATATATATATATATATATATATATATATATGTTTATTGAGGTTACATAAGAGGGTATATAAAGTTATGGTACATATGGAGGATTTTTTCACATACATTGAAGGTTAAATTTACTACCATCTCGTGGTAACATAAAATCTAAGAAACATGTGCAGCAGTAAGCGTGTTAGGAATTTACTGCAGCTTTATTGCAACTATATTGCTCTTGAATGTGACATAATGGAGGAAAGAAAGTACATAGTCTGCCAACAATTCTTTTATTTGTTATATAAGTGCATTTTCTGAGTTATTATAACTCTATAGGATGATTTATTGTTCATGAAGGGTCTGTAAAATCATCACGTTAATAGAAAAGTACTTTGGAAATCATTAACCTCCTTAAAGTCCACTGCAGTCAACTTCAGGCATTAAAATGTGTTTCATTCTCGTCATAAACTGGATTTACAAAGTGCACACCTGACTGAGTCATGGAGATTGAATGATTAGTTTCAGCCGCATACACACCAGGAATATCAGGCAGCATGTTGGGCCTGTCAAAAATTGGATTATCAAAGCCGTGGTCAATAGGCCCGCCATGGTCTGCAACATCTCTGCTTCTCTTCAAGCTGCTCAGAGATGGCAGAGACGGCAAAGACGGCAGCGACGGCAGAGACGGCAGTGATGATGGCATTTGAATAACCCCCCTACGAATCAGGACCACCACAATGATGAGTGCAATCATAATCAAAACTCCAAACACAACTCCAACCACCATCCCAGCACTTCCTTCAGTCTGATCACTGCTGTTCCCAGAGGAGGCTTGAAATTCAGCCCCGGTGATTCCCAGGTTGGAGCCATGAGAACGGGCATCTTTCAGTATGTCCCAGGCCAGATCCTCGGACTGCAATCCCTTCTCTCCATCCACAGCAACCACCTGGATCTCAGCCGTGGTACCAAAAGGGATGACCCCCATCAACCGCTGTGACTTGAAGACTTTAGACATGCCCAGCTGAACGGATTTGTATTTTGGCAAGATAAGAAATAGATGATGGACTCGTTGCCTGTAACTTTGCAGGTTGAAACCAGCGGCATAGTGAATGGTGAGAATGGCACCACAAACACTACAGCAGTGTCCTGCAGGGAGAAGAGGCTTCTTACAGCTCAGAGAGGCACAAGTTACAGTCTTACATATCCGCTGATGATTTACAGAATTACCACAGTCACAGCCAGAAGGATCCCCACACTCTTGGTTTCCAACGGTGACGACAGAGGATCCTTCAAACTGCAGCTGGCCTGAACGTGAGCTCAGATACTGGGAGAACTCAGTTCTGCTATCAAACTTCTTCCCCAGCACAGACACAGATTTGACAGGAATGCTAGACTGACTGGAGCTGGTGTCCACCCTGAAAGAGGAGCGGGCTTTAAAAACCACATCATCATGCTGGCAAGGGACACTCTCCTCGTGCACCGAGAATAAGAAGTTTCCACGCTGCAGGTCTTCCAGAGTTGCAGCTGCCTGCCACAGAGCTGGGTTGAACCACTGAAGGGACTCTGAATCTCTGAACTGGGTCGTGACACCAGCTGCGCAGCCTGGATCTTTTCCGCTTACAACATAAAATCCAGCTCCTGAATTCAGGATGAACTCTCCATCAACCGGCAGCCTCATCTCCTGCACAGCGTGCGTGGTCTCCACGAACACGGACACTTTTCTCTGGACTGGAAACAGAACTATGTCGTTGCCGCATGGAACAGCCTCTTTGTCCCAGTTGGTCTTATTCTCATAGTTGGTGTCAGGAATCCACTGTTTGTGCAGGGCATCCACGGCCCCGAGCAGACAGAAGAAGAGAAGGAGCATGTCTGGTGTTCTCAGCATCCTGAATATTTGTGATGGACTGAGAGAACATAAGGTGACCTTTGTTTCCAACCGTGTGATTAACACATGAGTGCACACAGCTTACCAGTAAAGTTGCTGATCTCTGTACTACATCAACCTGCACAAGCAGGTGACCTGTAAACGATTTACAATCCTGCAACAACAGATCTGCTTTATTGTTTGTCGATTATCGGAATATCCTGAACACTTATGAAGACATTTCTATGGATTTTCTAGAGTCCAGTGGTCATCATCAGGCATCAACACCAATTCTTCTTTTGCAGGGACAAGATTTTCCAAAGGGAAAACTTCTGGACAGTCCTCTTAGCTTCTTTTGCCCCTCCATTACTGGTCCGCCTGGAAACTTTGCTGAACATCAAGAATGCTATTAAACTAATGACAACATAAAAAAAAAAATAAAAAAAAGTGTTGTACAGAGACATGCAGAGACCTTTAAGGGAAGCAAATGTAATAATTTACCTCTTGATTAATATGAAATCCAATTCAGTTACAGATATAAAACTGAATATGACATTTGACAACTTTAAATTTCCTTTATGACATCGTCCAATATTTTCTGTCTCTCTTGTCATTGAGTAGGCCCTCATTATAGTGGAAGCCACTTCATCCTGTACGTTTCTTGATTGTGTTGTGTTTAATTATCCATTTAATTCTGACTTGCTCTTACAATTGCTTTCGTAACAGCTTCATGAAACTGCTTCCTCGTATTTGCAAGCTATATATTGGATTTCTAAATGTGTCCAGTCAGCAGGGTTTCACTCACTAAACAACACAGTAATCTGCTTTCTGGTACAGGTACCAGGATTATGCATGACAAAACAACACACACCCTCATTGAACCCGAATGCCCCCTGAGGGGCAGTGTCCAAATGACGGGCCGCAGACGCATGCTGTAGAGAAAAGTAAAGGCCTGTGTTGTTTACATGCAATATCAATAAAAATGCGTCGACAAACGGGAATTGACTTGGAAGTTACGATCGGAGCTGCTCTCCATAATTGTTTGGGGAGCGTCGTTGGTGCGGGCGACACGACTAATCAGCCGAAAGTAATTCCACCTGTTTATCTTCATTTACTGCGCCCTTTGCGCTGCTGCAGCTCCTCTGAGCTGCTCTGTGCAACCTCACCGGCAGAGAGAGGAACGCCACACTTCCGTTTCCTTTAATATCCGTATGCATTTCATTTTTGCCATGATATAGACTTGTCCAAGTGTCCTGAGACCCGCTCCCGACTTAGTTTTTTTTTTTTTTTTTTTTTTGTCCGTTTGATCAGGAGGACACCATGAAAACTGTAACTCAACAGATGTTCCAGACCTGCAACAATCTTTTCTCTCGGTAAATGTGTGATGTGTTTTCACTCGGCAGCTTTAAAGAATCACTTCTTACACCAACTGCAGAGTGCAGTTTGAAGTTATGTTAACTAGCCCATACTTGAAGATGCAGCCATAGCCACTTGTTTTGTACAATTTTTAATTTATACTTACTTAATATATCTGCCACAAATCCTTCATTTGACACTCAGGGTTGTTAATTCATACATTGAGGTTGTAGTTGTGTTGTAGCCTACTGGGCTGCATTATATTGAAATGTGTTTCAAATAGTATTCTCCCCTCATGCTTGGAAAAGGGGAAACTTGCAGAACATGAACATCTTGTGTCCATGGGTTTAACTGAAATGGAAAATATTTGCATATTTATAGTTTATGAATTTAGGGAGAAGGAGTGGGTGCAATTTAAAGATGGGGAACAAAACTCCTCATACTTATACCTAAACATGTATCTGAAGGGGATATTCTCTTGCAGTGTGTATAGTACACTACTGAGTCTTTCAGGCCCATATCTTGGCCTACAATATGTGCAGTCAAAAAAATCTTTTTGCAGCTGCTAACTGGAACAGTATGTGACTATTGCGATTTCTCTGAGACACTTCATGACTTGTATTTTTTTTGTAGAAAAATGTCAACGGATATTGTGGAGGCCCGGCCGTCCAACATTGAGACAGCAGCACAGATGGACAACATCCTTCATTTGCCCAGTTCTTCACAGACTTTCAATGTGGAGGCTCGAGAGAGCGTTCACCACGTGGAAGTAGTGATGGAGAGGGCCCACCACGGTGGTGGATGGCTCCTGTCTGGCATCATCTGCATCAACATCCTGATCCTGGGCTGCGCTCTGGTCAGCGGCAGTGCCTTCAACAGCGTGGCCATTACTGCTGTGCACAGGCAAATCTTCCTCATCGTTCTCCTCCTCCTCGCGATGTTGTGGATGCTGTTTTACACAATCATCACCTCTAAAAAGGATCAAGCTGTCTTGTTAAAAGATAGCCACGCGGGGCCTGTGTGGCTCCGAGGTCAGTACTTTCTGGTTGTCTGTTTTCAGGCAGTATCGTTTAAAGGCTTAATCCCTTTTTTAATGTTTATATTTCAGGCGGACTTCTGCTATTTGGGCTTCTCAGTCTCCTCATGGACATCTTTAAGATCGCCACCTATGTGGGCTACCTTCACTGTGATTCTGCTGTTAAAGTTGCCTTCCCTGTCGTGCAAGCTGTATTTCTTGTTTTCCAGGTTGTTGCATTTTTAAAAACATTACTTGTGTATTGCAAGAATATGCAATCTTACTTGCACTGTGGATGGGTGGTGGGAAAACTAAACAAAACCTGTCCGTTTGTAGACATATTTCCTGTGGTTTCATGCAAAGGACTGTGTGCAACTACACACAAATTTTACACGGTAAATTATTTATTTTACTCACTAGAAAATTTACCTTTTTAATCTTGCAGGACACTCATGTTTTCACTGTTCCAGGTGTGGGCTTACTCTTCTGCTTTCAACTAACCTGGTGGTGTGGATGGCAGCTGTGACCGAGGAATCGATTCACCAAACTGAGATTCCAGACCTAAATGTCAATGTCTCACACAAGATGTACAGAGGTATTTAGGCATGCTTTGTTTTCAATTAATTCATGGATTCATTCAAAATGAACTCAAAACCTTTTGTTTCAGCCAGCTATGGTGCCATAAAGTGTAAATGCAGTCACTCGGCGTGCGACACCTTCAAAGACGCCTTCTACTACCTGTACCCCTTCAACATAGAATACAGCCTCTTTGCTTCGGCTATGGCCTATGTCATGTGGGAAAATATTGGTCGCCTAGTGGAGGATAACAGCCCCCGCAGTGTAAAGTTCCATCCAAAGGATGTGTGTTTGGGACCCGTTGTGGGAATACTACTGGTGGTGGCAGGACTTGTCACATTCATAGTGTACGAGGTGGACATACTGACGGAAGAGAAGAAGAACAGAAACAAAGCCCTGCTGATTCATTTCATCATGAATATAGTGATAGTGAGCCTGATGTGCCTCTCCACTGTGATTGGCTGCATCGTGTTCAGGCTGGACCGCAGGGAGCACGTATCGATGAAAAACCCCACTCGCAGCCTGGACGTGGGGCTTCTGGTGGGAGCCTCGATGGGGCAGTTCATCATCAGCTACTTCACCGTCGTGGCTGCAGTGGCGACAGGAGCCGCAGGGCACCTGAACGCCCTCAACCTGTCGTGGGCGGTGCTGACGGTGCTCCAGCTCAGTCTGCAGAACTACTTCATCATCGAAGGCCTCCATAGGGAGCCTTTCCACGTGATGCAGGAAGCCGCTCTGCACACAAATGCTCACGCCTTCCAGGAACATCGAGAGATGAGCGTTGTTCCAGAGAGTCATAAGTCCAAATACGTCATGACTTCAAGTCCTGATAAGCCAGGTTGGAAGAGAAGAGTGTTGAAAGACGTCTGTGCCTTTCTGCTGCTTGCTAACATCATTGTAAGTTGTATTTATGCTTTATTTCTTTAATCACCATAATTGCAACAAACAAAAGATCTATTTGTTTTCCTATTGAAATGTGTCCTGCTTATTCACTATCTCTGTATTAACAGCTGTGGATCATGCCTGCCTTCGGTGCTCGTCCCCAATTTGATCATCCCTTTGAAATAAAATTCTACAAATTCACAGTGTGGGCAGCCATTGTGAATATTGGACTTCCTTTTGGAATCTTCTACCGCATACACTGTGTCGCCAGTCTCTTTGAGGTGTACTTGAGCTCTTAGATGGACTTATTTTTAAACAGTCATTTTATGATATATTTTGTTTATTACATTATGGCTCGAACAAAATGTTTAAATTTAACTTGTATTAATAAATATTTGCTTAAAAGAAAGTGTGTTCCTTTTAAATTCCCATATTTGAATTCAAATTTACTAAGGTGTGTGTGTGTGTGTGTGTGTGTGTGTGTGTGTGTGTGTGTGTGTGTGTGTGTGTGTGTGTGTGTGTGTGTGTGTGTGTGTGTGTGTGTGTGTGTGTGTGTGTGTGTGTGTGTGTGTGTGAGATTATTCATTAAATTGATTGAATTGTTTTAAAAGCCCTAAGAGGTACACGGTATTTACCTAAGAAAATTGAAGACTTGTACATTGTGATAGTATACTTTGCTCTCATGATGTTTTTATTAGATTTGTCTTGAAAACCCCTTTTGTATATCCCATATTGGTGGTAAACCAATAAAAAAAAAAAATAGTAATGGTATAATAAAAAAAAAAAAAACTGGACATAAGCAAAACTGCAATTGGATGCTCAAAAAAAAACTTCAAAGCTGTATCTCTAAAAATTAAGTTCTTGCTCACTGGAGAGGAACATGGTGACATCTAGTGACCATGCTGTAAAGGGGCAGCTTTGAATTTATGCAGCATGTTGTGGCCAAACTGCATACAACCAATGGACAACGTAAAATACCTTCTAATAAGCTCTGCACTTGACCTGGATGATTAAGTGTTGATTTATCTTGACTTATAGTTTTGGTGAGTAAATGGTGACTATATACACGTATAAACCATATGTATTGCTTGAAAGAGATTCCCCATTAAAGCATATTGTTCAGTAATGTGACCAACACAGAATTCACAGATATATATATATATAGATATATCTATATCTATATATATATTTATATTTTCAGGGTAATTTACGTAAAATACAATTTTCAACATCAAGCATTTTAAGCATAGCCAGCCAGGTCCAAACTTAAACCTGGTCATATACATAAAAACATACAATCTGTATAATTGTCTCAAATCCTTTCGAGTTACATTGTCACATAAACTATAACCATATTCACATTCAAAGAGTGCACTTTAAAGCATGGCAAGTACAACAAATAACGTAAAACACCAATATTGTGCCGTCCAGGATATGTTACAAGCCTCTGTTGGAAAGCACCATATCTTCTATAACAAGTCTGCCTGCAAAGTTTAACGATGTTTCCTCTTTCACTTCACTTTGACGCCTCCATTCCGCCAAGAAAAGAGCTTCGGCCTTCAGGAAACGCTCCAGACATTCTATGGTCTTGAGGTCTTAAATGTACAAACACCATTATTTATGGACAAAATATAAGTCAATCATCCCCCATCTTAATCTGGACGTTTCTCTACTGGAACCGTCTGAATGACTCTCCTACCCAGGTAGGTGTTGTACGCACTGACGATGATTAGTTAGCAAGTTAAACACAGTGAGGTTGACTGGGAAACCAGCAGATACTGAAGGAAGGAGAAACCCTGTTGAATAGTCCCATTTTTAGTCTTCTGTCTACATCTTCTGAATCTCAAAAAGGCGGACATCAGTGTCATACCAGATAGGAGGGTCCACATTGCTAGAACAAGAAAATAAGATGTTAGCGTTTAGTCAACGTGGATTGACGACTATTTGCATAATGCTCTGCTCTTATGGCTGACTCACCGCAAATAGACGACGCCCCACATGTAGGTACGAAACCACATGGCAGTGCCTGCGTTGGCCTGATACTTTCTGATGAGGATTGGGTGAGGAACAGGCAGCAGGCCCACTAATGTGCCATGCTGGAGAAACTTCAGGATCTCTGATTCATCTGTTAGACCCCTGCAGTAAAATATTTGAGCACACTTATAAAAAAAACAGTGACATTTCAAAAAGGAACACAAGCGTTTAATAGTTAAGTAACGTACTTGTCAATGCAGATCTTTTCCACCTGGGGAACTAGAACTTGTAAAAGTCGCATGATAGTCTGTAGGGGTAGTTTACACTTCCAGGAGAGGACCTAGGACAAAATAAAAGGTAAATCTAGATAATTTACGCGTTCTGACAAATCTCCAACATTGGTGAGGGTGAGGGCGAAAGAAGTTACCGACCCATTCTGATGTGGGAGCCCAAAATGTTGTTGAAGATGCGTTTGACAAAGGTCTTCTCTCCATTTCTGCTTCAGTGTAGAAAACATCCTAATAATTTAAAGAAATACATTTACTGACATGCGTATGCTTTGAAACAAACACATGCACTCAAGCGCACACTTACTTCATTGTCTCGGCCTGAGTTTGACTCCGTGTCACTGGTCCCAACGACTACATTTTGGTCTGGGTGGGCTGTTTGTGAGGGGCCTGTCTTTGGAACTGACACCATGGTGCCATCCTCTGACACCTGGGACTTCTCAGTCAGTTTATCAATGCCTGCAGAAAACCATGAATGAAAGGAAACCAACAACTACTTGAAGGAGAAGTCTGGTGAGTGTCTATACTTTACTTATTTTAACAAATCACATGAAAAACCCAAAACCAAGAATGAAAAGTAGCATTGTGTCCAAAACCTGATATACTGTAACTTATTTATCTGTGCCATAGAAAAATAACAGTGAGCCACGTCGCTGCACTGGGTGACATGTTTCTTCTTTACCATGAACAAGGGAACTGTAATTTATTTTAAGTACATTCTAAACTTTATTGCTAGTGCAACCAATCTGCAGCTGAAAAAAGTCCCAAACAACTACTCTGTTTGAGTAACGTTTTGTTTTTATCACAAAAGTACCTATAGTTGTATGTCCTCTTATTTTGACAATCATAGCTCTCTTCAGATGCTTAATGTACTGTATGTTAACATGTAAGCTGTACAGGACAGAAATCCACCCCACAATTGATGACAGTTTTAACATTCAATCATAAACATCCAAATAGCGCACAGAGTCACTACCTGGTATGGCGACCAGACTGGTCTTCAGTGTACCAGGCTCTGCCGGGACAGCAGGGTGAGAGCCCTCCATGGATACAGTCTCCTGCGAGCTCGTGCGGGAAATGACATCCGGAGACTTCCTCTTCCTCTGCAAAGCCTTCTGGATGGCAGCAGGATCAGAGGGCAGGTTGGCCAGCTGGTGGAACACGTTACGTTTGCGTATGATTGCATACACCAGGTTGCAGTTTCCTGGAGGTGAGAGAGAAACAGAGGGACTGATTTACTAAATGAGCAGATGTGTAACAAAGTCCCTTCTAATATCTTGATCCTGACAGCAACTCTAAAAAAGCTTTTCAAGTCCATGCAAGCCCAGAATTGTGTTTTGTGTCAGCTTACTCTTACCGTCAAATTGATATTGGATAATATTGTTGAAAGCCTCGAGAAGGAAGAACACAAGGTGATGGTTCTGGGCTACAGAGAACAGGAACCAGCTAGTGGAGAACGCCTCCAGCAGGTGGAGCAGTTTATTGGCTGCCACCATGGACAGGCTCTTCAAATAGGGAGACACTGCAGAGGGATACATGTTAAGAAGACTGTGTCACTAAATAAAATAAAAAAAAAACCATAACAGACATTTTAATTTGAGTAAGTGGTATCTGTTTGTTTTGAGATGTAAAACTGTTAAATAGTTGCTGTTGCAAACAATATCCGTGCATTGCCAGACAGATGGCGCCAAAGCAATTCACCATTTACAACAATAGTGAGTAGGCAGTCAAACAGAGGCTGGAGACGCTGGTGGCCTGTGGTGATAATCTTGTGGAACACCTACAAAACAAACACAGTGTCAGCTGTGAGCATGAACTGTATCTTAATTTGGCAGCAATAAAGAACATGTCAGATGATGTAATGCAGTAGACACTCACCACTATGAGCAGGTCAGCGTGAGTCCCCGTGAACACTGGGATGTCCATAGGCACATGGACGGAGTAGGGCTTATTCAAGCGCACGCCAAAGTTCCTCTCCCCGCTGAGCAGCAGCAAAATGAACACACCAATGTGCATGAGTCCAACACGGGCTGCAGCCATAAAACATATCAGAAGTTAATAAATGTTTGCCTAGTAGAGGCTTGTTGGGGGTGCAAGGAATCAGATATATCACTGGGCTGAGACTCACACTGGTCAGCCCTGGCATCATTCAGGTAGAAGAGTATAGGAACCAGAATATCCAGCACGTCGCTGCTCTTCAGGACAAAAAACAGGAACTTCTGTCGAGGGGAACACAAAGAGGATTTTGTTGAATAAAAGCGCAGACTTTTAATCATAGAAACTCTTTATTTTAGTTCTTTGTTCAAACCTTGTTGAAGTCACAAAGCTTCCAGAAAAGCACCAACAGTTCTTGGTGGAACTGGATCTTCTTGGTAGAGTTGGGCAGGTACGTCTGAGTCAAAGGGTTGGTCAGCAGACGAGCTAGGCCCTTCAGAACAAAGTCAAAGTCCTGCATGGGGAGAGAGAGAAGGTGTGCTTTGGGCAGCTTTACAGGGAAAGTCTTCAAGTATTTTATAGAAATGATAATGTGCATACCTCCTCTCTGTGGATCCTTGACAAATAGTTCACAAACAGGTTTTCAGGGCCTGTAGACTGCACAGAGATGAAGAGATTAATTTGAATGACATTAAAACACATGCCATACAATCATCGGATTGATTTCTTTGAGGCGGTGTTATACCTCGTGTTCCTCCATGCTGGATGGCGAGGGGGGCCGGTGGGGAACCCCTCCATCATGCTCCAGGGTCACAATGAGGATCTGTACAGCTTGCTCCACTAGCTGCTCCCGGTAGTCGGAGAAGAGCAGGTGGTTGTATGGAATGCCATAGCCCACTGGATCATAGGCACACACCACATTCAGCAGAGAGGTGAACAGAGGCAGAGCATGTCTAGGGAAAAACGGGAAAATAAGAATCAGGTGCAAGAATATCCCCACGCTTTTTTAATGAAAGTTATATCATACTGTAACTTGTAATTGAAGTCTCTTATTTTAGTCAATACAGAACTCTAAATGTATTTGCTAGATATACAGTATATACAATAATATGGAAGCATAATGAGGTGGAAAATGATTGACTCTGATTGTTAATAGTTTAACAAAAATAAGATCTTAACTTAAAGTCCACTTCCAAGCTTTTATTGTGAAATGTCTTCCACATCTCACTTACAACTGAGCTTCAAGCAATCTCCATGACAACTGAGCAAACTCTACTTGTGATGAAGACCATGAAATGCATTTGAAAGCTCTGAACAAAACCAAGTAAGTGGTACTTGGACCAGATTTATTCACGTGTTTTTGGCTCAAACTGCTCTTGAATGTGTTGCCATGGCTAAATTCTTCCTCCAGGTAGACTATGTACTCTCACCTAATCAAGGTTTTACTTCTAGTGGCATTTCAAAATTCATATCATCACATTATGTTTGTCCATACATTTGTGGTTGTGCCTACATCAGTCCATTACCTATTTTCTGTGGAGCAGAAGAATGTCACCCAAGGGTTGAGGACATTGTTGTCCGATGAAGAAGGCAGGTACATGGCCTCAGAGAAGCAGGTTAGCAACAGCCTCAGCAACTCTGTCCTGAAGAGGATCAGTGAAAAAAAGCATAGAGGTGGACAGAAAAAAAGTCACACATGTAAGAATGAGAGAATAAAGGTTTATGCTATACATGCTGCTAAGCACAGCTGCACGCAGCCGGCTGACTCACCTATTCAGATCATGGATGTAGTTGAGAGGGGGGGACTGTGCAAAGCCCACCCCTGCCTCCCAGATGTATTCACAGCTGTCTATAGACTGCATGCTCTCTACCGAGTCCTGGATGTGGTCACAAAAACAACATGAATAAATTATTTGAATCAAAGTGCAGAATTAACATTTCTCAGAATATACATCGCAAATCGTTGTCTCAAGTCCTCGGTTGTTTAATGCTGCATTCTAAAATGACACAACAGCATTTTCTGATCCGTCTAGTTGAGGTATAGTTTAGTTTTGGCAACTAAGCTACTTGGTTAAGTAAAACATCATGGCCGCAGCACATAACATATCGTTAAGGGAGCTAAAACATCCAGGTTATGGATGAACGGTCTTACTTTTCCCCTTACTTACGCATCTCTTCCTGCTGTCATTTTTCTTTCTTTCTTCTTTCTCCTAACCCCTACAGGAACTTTATCTGAGCATATTTTCCATAATAAGTGTACAACAATTTACCAAGGAAGTTTAAACCCCTGAAGGGCATTCATTGTAAACAAAGTTGCGACATTTCTTTCTTTCTCATGAGTGACGAGGAATTCTTCCTGCAGCCTGATGATGTTTCATCAATCATGAACTCTGTCAACGTTCTCTTTTCAGAGAAACTGGAATGACCAGTTAGTTGGGCAATGTTAAACCAGGAAAAAGGAAACAGGGTTAAAAAAATATATCTTTAACAATCAAAATAGATCATGTTCACCATTTTCCTCGTAATGCTTCAGCAATTATGACTTTGGCCTGACGGTGATGAGTCACCGGGTACTCACGGGGCCTCTCCTATGGCTGTGCACAGTGAAGTCGGGGCAGAAGAGGAGGTCAGCGATAGCCAGGAGCAGCGACTCGGCCAGGGGTCGGGCTCCTTCATCATCATCCAGCTCATCTGTCTGGAAAGGATGGACATAAATGTGTGGGACTAGATCCAGGTGATACAAAATATTCTCTAGTATACACTGAAAGAAAGGAGGAAAAGGGAAACGTGGAAAAAGTGTTCCTGGCGAGAAAGAAATGGTGCAGTACAGCTGATATTTCCTGCTCTACGTGGAAAAAAGTGAAACACACTTCCTTAAAGCTGGAATGAGGAAACCATCAATGCTTTCATTATACTGTATGTCATCACTGGAGTGAGTAAGAATCTGAGAAACCTGATGAGAACAATGTATTTTTTGGAAATGATTGATTATATTTTTAGTAGCAAACAAACGATGACAGCGACACTGTCGGATAAAAAGTGTTAAGAGTGATTAAAAGACCTGTCTTGATGCTTTTTTGCCAGTAGGTTTCCCTTTCCTGGGCCCACTTACCCCAGCCCGCCCAGCACCGGGCACCGTCGACCAGAAGAATCCTCTCCAGTCCTGGTCTTCAAATATGTAAGGAAGGATGCGGCTCAGGATGCAGGTGCAGTTCAGGATCACCTGCTTCTCCCTCTCTGTGGGGCAACCAGACGCCGCACCCTGCACCAGCTTCTCCACCGCCTGAGGAGACAAGAAATATGATCAGGAGGTGCGTGAGAATGAGGATGTGTAGCACGGAGACATCTGCTGACCAAGACACGCACAAGAAGCTTTATCGAGTTTTCAATTTTAATAATGCAATTTGCTACAGCATTGGTGCCTATTTTCTAACTGTACCCAATGAACATGCACCGTACTATAACGAACACCGTAGTTTCTTAGACTTGTTGTTTCAATAAAAGTATGTTAATAATGAGTAAATACAAATGATCAATTTAAAGTCTGCGTAAACTTAATATACTTTCCATTGGGAAGTATCAATGATATATCCTTGATATGGGGACAAACGTTGTTGTTGTGTTGGGCCTTTAACAAAGATTAACTTTTGAAAATGGTTAATTATCTAAATTTAATCAACATCATGTTACAGCCTTTTTAAAATAGGTAACAAACCACTTTAAATCAGCTCAGCTTCAAGAGCTCTTGTCTCCTCCTCTTTATTTAATTAGGCTGTAACAGCTCCCAGTATGTCTGTTTTGTTTCTGATAGGAGGCTTCAAACGGAAGCTGGTATGAAACGGGAAGCGAAGGGAAGGGAAAGGAAGGGGAGTTGATTCACTTATTCACATCTGAGGGCATGAGGCAGAGCCTCGCTGACAGACTCCTGTGTTGGGCTCTAACAAACAACATTATTCCATGATGTAGCCTCACAGTAGGGAGTGTCCAATGCAATCTCATCTTGTAAACAAGTTTGTATGACATGGATGCATTAGCAGTTCATACTGTGTGTACCTTATAGCAGAGAGTTGCTAAATTGGAGGGGGACTCCTCTCGAACAGCTCTTATCTCTGCAGCTGGCACCAGTGCGAAAACATCCTGGACCGTGGTGGTGGTGTCTGCCCAGAACTGGTCCCAGAAGGCATCGTCTGTGGCTTCCACTGGCTGGGGAAAATTTGTTTACATTTCAATTCCCGTATATCTGAACCAAATGGAGCCTTTTTATGTCCGTGAGATTTGAAATACAATGGCTGGATTGATCTTGCAGTGCATTACAATATAATTTTACCCTTTTGATCATAATGAATACATGGTTGGTTGCTCTTTATTGTATAGCTCACCCAAGGCCTGCCTAATGGCAATGTAAACACAACCTGTATTCTAGCAGCAGTTAGGGAACATTATCTGGCACACTGGTCTAAGGACAGTGCACCTGCCGCATCTGCAAACGTGGTCATTTCCAGACCTGCGTCATCAGTTTTGATTTTGCTCCGCCATCGTTTGTTTTATAATCTAAACGAAACATGCACAGCCTGAATAAAGCTTTCTGGTAATCTGCATCAAAGAATCGGCCATCATTTAACCTATGACAAATACGACATATTTGGAGTACAGTGCATGCAGTCTTTCGATACCGACCTTATAAACAAAAATGAATGTATGTCAGTTATAAAGCGCGCATGCAACATGAGCCTGTTTGCTTTTTGCTATCACATCATACGCGTTATCTCATCTCCTCGGTGATGCTCTCCAGCGGCGCTCATCGACACATTTCTGTATTTATCTAATCCTTTATTCCGCTGTGTGGTTGCGAATATACCTGTGTTTTGGTTGTCAGCTGAATCACTGCTTTCCTGAAGTTCAGTTTTGAGTCGGTGCTGCCCATTGCGATTATTTCCCTTTATAACAGGACCGCTGCTGCTGAGGATCCCTGTTAATCTCACCTCCGTCCTTCGCTTGAGTCATTGGCGGAGGCGTTTTTTTACTCTATTGGCTGGCTGGACCTGCACTCCTACGGGGTGTAACTTCCGGATTGTGAAGATGTAAAACATTCAGCCAGACAGGATGCTTTGTTTCCAGCATTTAACGATATAAAACTGTAATTTTTCTAATGTCATTCGGCTGTAAATTGTTGCATTCTTTGGTATAAAAAAGCCCCATTGATTTTGTATGGGTAGATGGTCTGTTACATCTAGATCTGTTTTTATTGAAGGTACAGTTGGTATTTTCAAATAGTAAGGCAAATACATTCTGCTGCAATGTGTTTAAAAAATGATGAATTGTAAACAGCGACATCTTTTGGGAAAATAAACACCGGGGCCAATATTTGTCAATTGTTGTGTCTGATTATGTTCAATTACATCTTTATTACGGAAACAAATAAATTAACTCAGGGTGCTTTGTAACGGAGATACTGAGCTGCAAGTGCGCCTTTGTCAGTGTATGTTGCCTTCAAGTGCTGTTTGTAAACCCCTGCTTTCCTTCAGACATTATCGTAATATAACTGCATCCTTCACATCATACGTGTAACCTACAATAAATTAACAGTGCCCATCACTTCAATTTGAGTATCATGCTCTCTACACTTCTTCGACATCCCCGATGCCACCGCAAAATATATTCTAATTATCCAACTAGTATTATACAAAATTATTTTCCGACCGCACGTGAAGGCCTCGCTGCGCAGCCTCAGTGCCATGTAAACACAACTGCCGCTGTTGGTTTTTTTTTTTTTAGCTGTGACTGTTCTAGCTAGCCGGTTTGAACTAAAAGAGGTGCATTTTTACTCGGGCTCTGGGTCTGAGATTATTAGGCTGACATCAAAGAAACTAGGCTTTTTATCTGTCGACTGCTCTGTAGTCAGTTAGTTAATTAGGAGCAACAGCCAAGCAGGTTAGCTTGCGGTGACGTTAGCTCGGAGCGGTGACTGGCTTTTTAAATATCCTCGCTAGCTTTCTTCACCCCAGCTAGCTAGCTCAGTAACATCCGATCAACCGACACGAATTAACAGCCGGCCACCTTACGTGTCTGTGTGGCTAATTAAACCGGCTCATTCTTTTAGTGTCGGCAACATGTCGTGTAGTATCGCATCGATATTCAACACGATTAGCTAGCTGAGCAGGGTTAGTTAGGCCGTCAACTGACGGGAAACCGAGCTAACGAGCCCATCACGTCCACCGGGGTCGGGTCCTCCAGTCGGGTCGGGAACAAACACGAAGGAGACTCGTCGAGATTGATTTAGTGTCATCATATGTTGACTGAAAACAGGTGAGCGAGGCCCACGACGCATTATGTAACGCTGACTGATGAGATAATGCTCGAGACAAACGTGACAGTTGGCGATATTAACCACTTGCAGCAGTCATTTAATAAAACATGTTGATTGTAACAAATTATGTGGGGTTACAACAACGGCATATGTGAGATAGCACGTGCCGTGTGTGTGTTTTAATTGTTTAATTATGAATAACTTGTGTGCTTTCACCCGAACAGGAAACGGCAGCGCAGCGGTGCTGATGAGGAGAATGGCCACCTCGTGCCTCAAGCCAAAAGGCAAAACAGAGCTCATCCTCTCTCTCCCGAGCCAGGCCGGGATGCCTGGGACTCTGAGGTACGAACATTAATACTGAAAACAAGTTTGGTTAAATTGCTGCAGCTGGATCTCAAAGGTTTGCAAATGGTGTCTTCCACCTTCAATTCAATTCAATTTATTTTTGTGTAGCCCAAAATCACAAATTAGCCTCAGAGGGCTTTACAATCTGTACACATATGACATCCTCTGTCCCGGGGCACCTTATTGTTACCCCATCTGTCCTCACTACTTTTCTCTCTCTAACCGGGCAAAAACTTAATCGTAAACGGTGAAATCCCCACACTCGCATGTTGACGTCAATCCCTTACCATTGTTACCAAATCTTTTTACCTAAATAGATGGTTTAGGAGATCAACTTAGGTCTTTCTTTCAACAGCTGGATTTAGTAGTAGTTTAGAATTTGAATCTATCTGCTACTTTTGTGGTTGGTCGCACCACAAGTTTGAATTGTAGCAGACTGAGACCTCTTTTACAAGCTGCCTGTCTGCTTCCATACCAGAAACAAATTGAGCAACATTGGCAAATGCACCAAATATAGTCTGAACTGCACCAAACTGGTTACGCAAAAACAAAAGCACCCTTACTCTGCCCGTGTCTTATTTAGAGGCGGCACGGCCAATGAGGCCTTTTTATATGTCTTCCCCATGCATTTCCGTTGGACGGCTTTTTAATGTATCATGACAAACCTACCCTGGCTGTTGAGGAGCTGATGTTGATGTTGGCATATGCATTTCAGTCATCCTACAGCGAGACCAGCAGCAGTCCAGAACATGCAGCTGGCAGCTGTAGCAGTCAATGTGTCGTTGGCCCCGGCAGTCCCCTCAGCATCGGTGACTCCTCGGAACTGGCCGGCCCTACAAGCCTGGTGTCCTACCTGCAGATCAACCGCATCCTGAAGCAGGCCCACTTCCAGAGCCTGCATAGCCGATGTCAGCTCAGAGACACATGATGACCTAGTGTCTCTCCTTGTCAGCCACCAGAGGACTGAGTCCCTGAGGCAGGCCAGAGCACCACATGCTGATTCACTTCACTCAGCTCTTCCCACCCATCTCCAGTTACTGTGATGTCTCGCATATCTGTGGATGGAGACCAGCTCCTGGTCAGGTATCTGGAGGGGGTTCATCATTCAAATAAATCAAAAGTGATCATTTTAGCAATAATAACTGTGATCAACTCAAACCTTTTTTTTTTGTGATCCACTTGATTTCTGACCAGTCTGGTTAACATGCTGCTCTCGGAGCCTTATTGTGACTGATTGATGATGACGAATCCCTGTGTTTTGTCTTAAATGTTGTATGAAAACAGTGCTACTGGAGCTGCAGTAATGGCACCAAACACAATTTTAGGCCGGTCAGTGTGACTCGTTTAGTCTCGTAGTAGGGTACTTGGGTTGTATAATGCTGAATCTGATGTCTGTGTGAGTACATGGACCAGTCTCAGGGAGGATTTGCACTTGTCTTGGACTGCTCATTTGCTTTCATATTCAGGCAGGGACCCCTTAACAAGGACCTGTAGAAGCCATGGGTGTTAACTTGGCCAATGACGTTTTGTTTTATGTCCTTGTTTTGCTAGTTTATAGAGTTTTTAGACTTCAGTTAAATTTAGTGGAGAGTCGGACCATGGAATAAATTATTTGGTTTTAGTGCAGTTTGCAATTTTTAAAGAATGTCGTAACACTGCAAGATAGGAATTTTTTAACACTTGTGCCAATTTTCTGCATTTCCATGGTTAATAAAATGTGGGGCATTTATCCCATATTTAACAATTGGCACAGTATGTGTATTGTTCCTGATGTGGATTCAAATTGTATAATAGTTGATTAGTAGAATTGTGTGCAGTCTTGGCAGTGGTATGCACAGGTGTTGCATTCTGGCAGTTTTAGTTTCTCCTGATCGTGGAATAGACTGATTATTTCATGATCTCGACATAAGAGTCCTTTTTGTTTTCTTGTGATCACTTAAGTTTGTGATCTCGACATAACATATCTCGTCTTTTCATGATCATTGAATAATGACGCAGTTGATTTTTGAGATGGGAATAATCGTCTATAATCAAATATCAGTGCTCATATTTGACATCAGAAATGTACACCTTATTATTAACTGATGAACGACAACCAAAGAGAGATTGCATGTAATATCGCTATGATTTTCCCATATAGGGAGTGAAGGTGCACCTGTGGTTGTCAGCGGTTATGTAACAGGATGACCTTCGACACAAAGCAATTTCAGGTAGAGATTGCCTTATGTGTATGGATTGTAGATTATAACAACATCTGGATTGCCTTTCTAATAATCATGAGATTACAAATTGATTAATGTCAAAATTGATCATGATAACAAAGCTTACTATGTCGAAATCCTGAGAGAATCATTTAGAATATTTAGGTTATTAGGAGATTAGGTCAGATAATTTGAGCAACTAAAGATTATTTTTGTTTTCTTGTGATCACGGAAAAATGTAGTGATCACAACATTAGCAGCTTTGTTTTCTCATGACCACAAAGTAAAAACAAAACGATTGTTACACCCATGAACAACCTTCCATACTCCTTGGGCTGTCTTAATCTTTTTGAATGGTATGGAGGGCTGTTTAATGTGGCATTTGAGCGTGTTGGGAAAATGTAGTTATTTCTGTCTGGGGGGTGTGTGGGGGGTGTGTGGGGGTGGGGGGGGAGATACAGTACAGCCTTTAGGAACAAAAAGACATTCCCACGGCTTTGTTTGCAATATTACTGGAGCCACTAAAAAGCTGTTTTAATTGCAGACGAGCCTTTCTGCCTGTGCACTACCATTCGATGGTAGCTGTATGCGTGTCCCTGTGCACTGAACATCCAGGTACAAGCACTGACCATAAGGCTGTGCCTCTCTCCTTTTTCTTAAACCAGGATTGGTTTCATTGCTGAAGCCTCATCCCAGGAGTAAGCTCAGTGTTTTTATTTAAATTTTTCGCAGACTGGTGTGTCAGAAATTAAAGCATTTTGGAGATGTTGTTTATTTTTTTTTTTCAATGATATATTTTTTGTATTTAGTATTGTAAATTACATTAGCCTTGCCATTGACTCTTTTTTTTCTTGTAAATACCCCTTCATTTGAAAAAATAAAAATTAATGTTTTTGAACAAAGACATTATTTACTCTTTTATTTTTCATTAATCTGCATTTGGCCCTTTTTAAAAAAAAAAAAAGTCATATAAAAAGCTAACAGTGGTGATGCTGGTAGGATCTGGGTCTATTCATGCTGTTCTTTTGTGAGAAAATTCCTGTTCGCTTTGCATGCTATGTGCTGTATGTGTAAACAGGAATTCCTTCCATCCCACATCCTCCTAATGGCCGGTAATGAATGACTCCCCATGCATTGAGACCATCATTAATGAGATATGACCTGTGTCATAGCGAGGAGCAGTGAAAGGTTCTTTAATTAGCACACTGCATGTCCTTGTCTTGTCACAGACACAGTAACAGATTACATGCATTAATGCACCACACGTAACCACGGTTACCTTGCCGGCTACCGTGGGTCCTCATTACTCGCCTCCTTTGATTCCCTCGCTCTACCTCTACTAAGTTAGAGATGACGAATGAGCCAATGATAATTCGGGATTAGCAATCTTCCTGCATCTTGACGATGTAGCTCTCTTCTTTTCTCAGGTTCATGCCTTCTCATTATCTTGAAACGTGCAGTACAGTAACATATAGAGGGACAATTAATGAGTCGTGAGTGAACCTTTCATCTTAACGGAGGTAAGCCTCTTTAAAGCGGCCTTTTGTATCGTGAAGCAAACGTCACATTAGAGCCAACAAAAACGCTGTGTAATTAAGGTGGTGGGGATGCAATTAGCAGCCTCTTGGATAAATATTTTCCTGGTGATAATCCAAAATTATGTTTGAGAAAAACATTATGGAATATTAAAGAAATAATTAACCCCAAAAAGAAAATCTAATGAAGACACCAAAATACCCCATTAAGCTTCTTCTTTTTTTTTTTAAACGACTTGTGCAGTACCCCTTAATAACGGGCCGAGTGCTCGGCCTGGGGTTTTGCTGCTGGCAGCTTTCGGGAGTACCGCTCATACAAACAACGTCGCAGTCGACACTGAGCTTCCTTGGGTCCTCTGCAATCAATACACCTGGCATGACATGGTTGCGTCACACACCCAAGCTGCAGCCAATCACGGCCAGAAACACCAGTGAAATACACCCTAGGCAGTACCGTACCTCACCGTTCAGCGAGCCCCAAAGGTGTTATAGATTTATTATGATGTTTAGATAGGAAACCTATTAAATTATGTCACCATTCTAACTCATGTACCCTGAACTAACTTTTATGGGCGCCCAAAGCACATAAAAGATATGCAGCTCAACTGTATGCTACTTTGCCTACGTACTGTATACTTTTACTTCTTTTACTTACTACATTTATCTGACGGAGAAATGTTGCTGGTTGAGTTGCAGATTTAGATTTGACTCACGAAATATAACAAATGAAATAGGATGCATTATTATTCACCCTCACTCTTAACTTGTAGTACAATTTTGAATGTAGGACATGTACTGTACGGCATTGATAGTTTTACTATTAATAGTTCATATTTTTTCCTTAGAAAAAAAGTTTTGAGTACCCTTCTTTTCTCGCTGCAAATACCAACTCTCCCAGTTGGAGAAAGGTTGAAAAGTGACGCAAGATGTGTTTGTCTGGGGTCCCCAAATCACTAAATCTGCCCCCAAAAAACACACCCAAGTCACAGTTACTTGCCGTCAAAAACATTGCTGAAATACACTGGAGAAGGTAACTTCCAAATAGGTGCATTAGTCGCTTGATTTAACATAACCACTGCGGTTATAAAGTAGAGCATGGATTCAATTAGTGGAGGTATTTTGCTGACGATAACATTATGGGTGTAATCAGACAGTATCAGGTCATCGGGGAAATAAAGTCTTTCTCACGGGGGAAAAAATACACCCAAGTTGCGAAACATCAGTGCAATATGCTCGGGTTACATTCTACTTCCTGTTGGTTATCTGCTTGTGTTGACTCCAGGGATGTGAAGAAGAGTCCAGTTGTAACGCTTTACCCATCATCCATTTAACGCTGATACATCCAGCAGCACCCACGTGACATTAGCAGGCTTTGTCCAGCAAAGCCAGCGCCAAGCACCAACAGGAAGTGCAGGCCTGCTGCAGATGACATGCTGGACTCTGCAAAGCCCTGAAGCCCCGCCCCCGCTGTCTGCATGTTGGTCCAAACTTTAAACGGGTTGCGTGTCCAAATTGCACCAGATTCCAAACGTCACTCCCATTCCCCGCATTACACCCGCCAAGTGTGAAGTAGATAAGATGAAGGGTTGTCGAGATATGCAAAGGACCCACAGATAGAGAGATTCCTTGCCTTATAGTTAGAAGATAAAACACTTAAATTGTCTCGCACATGCTGTTTAAAATTACTCCTTATACAGTATATATATATATATATATATATATATGTATACACACACACACATGTTGACACCATTTGATTACATGGCATTCAGGGTGAAGGGTTAATCTGTAGACGTACAAAATAACTAAAAGGTTTTATTTATACTGGACAAAAGTCATTGATACAAGGACAGTATTCTTAAGCATAAACACTTGCATTGTGTTTTTTCTGAACAGCAGATATTCTGAGTCCAGATGTTCATGAAAGGAGCAGTAGAGGGCAGCACACTCTGAGTGTTAGCTGGACACAAACTGTATTCCTCGCAGTCTGCAGATCATACAAGCTGGGGGATTCTACAACAGGGTCAAAACGTGTGGGCTACGTAGAAGATATTTATCTTTAATCTGTTTTCACACAGACATACACACACACACACACATACACACACACACACATACACATATACTGTCCTTTCCAGGCAACACACAGATATGGAGGTGGGCGGTGATGAATGGCTCATATCAGTTGAGTGGAGAGGCAGGAGAGAGTTAAATGAACTGTCCTTGTTCTGGGGTCTATGTATGCGCATACATTGTTATATTTTTACCATGCCCAGCGAAAAAAATCTGGGTTAGTCTCTGCTTCTTTTTCTTTGTGTCCTCTCTGCTAAGATTACCATCTCTCCTCAAAGGCAAAAGGCACAGTGAACATCAGCTACACACAACAAATCCAGACAAGCAGACAAACTACTGTATGTTTTAGATTTATCAGTGTCTGGTTCACCTTCAGCTTCAACACTTGAGTAATCTCACTTTTATGATTATTTCTAAAAAAAGAAAAAGACAAACTGGCCACAGGACCAGGAGTGGTATATTCAAAATATGAATTATGGCAAGGCTAAAAGAACATGAGAAAAGAGGGCAAAAGTATAAGCTAAAGCTGACGTGGTCACCCTTCCCTCTCGTTGCCAGACTTTGGCTGAAATGTATTTGGGCAGCTGTTGCCTAGCATGAGACGGTGATTGGATTGGCATCAAGTATACAGCTTTCCTTCGCCAGCCAACACAAACATCTGCTTTGCCTCCCCACCACTATTTCGCTCGAAATCGAACAACAAAGCTCGCCTGCCCTGCTGCCCCCGTGGCCGTCCGAAGAATTAATGACCCACCAAGCACATTAGCGGTGCCCTATTGCCCCGGCCTGGCTGGAGCGGGGAATCGGGAAAGCTGTGGCAACCGAACAAGGAGACGGAAGGGTTAGTGAGTCAGGATGATGAAGTACTTCACAGGTCAGGAATTAAGATAGATAGATAGATATACAGATATTGGGATGTTTACTGCATCAATGCGAGTCCTTTTTAGCCTGCAATCAGCCTTTAACATTCCTTTTAAGGTCATGTGGACAGATTAAACAAGTGCTGGATTTCATACAGCTTCATAGAAAATCTTGATTTATGATAGATATTTTTTTCTTTTCTTTTTTCTGTGGAAGTGCAGTAGTACTTTCTATGTTTGGCACTTAAGTTAGTGGCAGAGCAAGCCAGTTGACTCGAGTCGAGGACAGAGTTTGTTAGAATATAAAACGCATGGCTGCTGTGAAGCACGGCACTCGGACTGAAATGACCTGCTGTTGAGTAAAAACAAAAACAGAAGAGGATCATCTTCCTAATCATCTTTGAGCCGGCCTACGCTGCTCCTGTGAGCGCTTACGCTTTTCCCCAACCGCTGCTGTCGGCGTGTGGACGGGACGACTGGGTTATCTCGCTGACTGTAGCCTAAACACGCAGCCCCGATGCGGCTGAGAGTCATTTCCTAAGAAAGAGAAAGCACAACAGTCCAGCCGCCTCTCTATAGAGCTATCTGCGGTTGCAATGCCTTGAACGGGCTGAACTGAAGAGTAAGATAACTGACAGGCTCGGCATGCTCGGGTCAGTGTCTCCGGTTCCACTTTATGGCCTCCCTATTCAATTTCACACAAAGCGCTCCAGAGACAATGTACAGTAGACTGTTTTCATTGCGCAGCAAAGTTACAGTCAAGGCCCCGATCAATCATAATAAATGTTCACCCTGGTACACAGAAAGAAAGGCTGTGAGCAGTTTCTTGTCCCACATGCAGGCCAAAACCGCTCCTCCTTTTGTGGTTGCTCATGGGAATATTCACCCACCCTGTCTTGTATTTGTAAAACGTGATTTTTACGTGGTTCCGTTTTGCCCTCTTCTGTCGTCAACACTAACAGGCTTTCAACCCCCGAGATTGCGGGAGAGAAGAAGTGCAATAGTTTGGAGAGAGTCGTGCTAAGTGGGACTGTTTAGGGTTGGCTGGGTAGAGCATGCACTCAGCGCACCACCATATAGACCGCTGTTTTCTAAATGGCCCCTATTAACTGAATGGGAATAGGCTGCACTCAGGCCAGTGTTGTTAGCTCAGAGAGGACAGGCTACATGGCTCACACAGCCTGGTGTCCACGCCACACGGCGGACCTGCCACACATGCATGTTTCTTCACCAGAGGACTGATATGGCGCCGCTCACAGCCACCAAGGTGCAATTTGTTGCATTTGGACTATAACTGTCAGGAAGAGATATACCCTCACTTAAATAGCCGCCCATAATCTGCCCCTCTCCCTGTATTATCCTAATTGAACCCATGGGCGGCCAGCGCCATCAATAGCTGAGCTCATCTGCAAATTAATAAAACATGGGCCCTCACCAAATCTATGCTTGGGATAAAGCTTGGAGCTACTTAGACACACTAAAGGATGGAGTGTTTGTGATGGTTATTTTCAAAAAGAAATGGAAGCACAATAAAACGTTCTCATTTAGTTTTTTCAGCAGTGATGAGTTCTTATGGCTCCCGTGATCCTACGCGTATTCCCAACAAGCTTCTCTTTCTCCTTCCCTCTTCCTCTTCGTAATGGAAACGCTTATTAAAACCATGAAATGCCATTTACCTAAACATGCTTTTGCAATCTACCGTGTACCGCGGTGATGTTAGATCCGTGGCCACGGGGCTTTAATGTGCAGATTCCAACAGGTGATCACTGAGCAGGATGTTTTGTTTTCTTCTCACTGCTGACTATTGTAAAGCCGCATATTCTTTGGTTGGGACTTAGACATGCTGGCACCATCAACAAGTGCCACATCAGCACAAGTACAGGGGGGGCTTTTGACTTTGTGTTTATTTTGACTGTCAGGCCTGACGCCCAGCGTGATGTGGGAGTCGTTGAAAGAGGCGGTCATCATAATAAGCCGAGATCTTAATAACAACAAATCCTGGAGGACACTAAAAAGCAGCCAGAGGTTATTAAAGTCATCCATCATGTCTGTTGGGCTAGTAGTCACTCAGTCACCATCCGCTCCTCCTCTCCCCATTGATGATCACTCCTCTGTTAAACATGAAACCGAGGCCGTGGTGACCAAACTTTCCTCGGCTTTCTCCTTCTCCTTTTTCTCTCCCACACAGCTTTCCCTCGTGGAGCACAAGTCCCTTTGTTTTCACACAAACAAAACCTTACGCAGACTTTCAAAGAGTGCAGCCTCCTACTGTTCTTCCAAAAGGAAGGCCAACCCCAAAGTGGCATCACACTCATCGGGAAGGCAGGGCTCTTCCAATATCAACACTGCTTACCTGGCTTTGAGTGCACCTCAAAGCTTTTGGTCTGCTCATGGCCTTATTTCACAGCGCAGTCAGTGTGCATTGATGAAAAAGAAATGCGCTGCTCGGGACATAAAGAAAGGAATGCTGTAAAAGCTGGAAGGCCATGACAACTTGATGAGCCATCAAGATCGACTGTGAACAACCTAAAAACAGAGAGAGAGAAAAGGCTGACATCACAGAGCTGGGGTGTATGGAGTCATGGATATATGGACAAAGTAGAAAAACAAACTGGCTCTCCAAAGAAAGCAGTGAGTAATCATTGGACAGAGTATTGTTTGGGCATGCACATGATTGTTGAAACACCTCAATGCCACAGTGAATGATGACACTTGTCTATGCTGGACCAGTTACAAAGTGGGGGGTGTAAAAACATGAGTAATCATCAAACCAGAAGGAAAACAAGTTCACATGAACAATATCCACAAAGACTAGCCTTTTCACCCACAGAGCCTTTATGGTTGGAGCTTTAATAGTGCACACAAAAAGAGAAGAAACATTTCAAATATTTTGAGAGCGAGTCTCTCGAAAGACACAAAATATGCCACAAAAAGACTGATACTGTGTTGGATTTGTAAATGATGAGTTGGAACAAGTGAATTTACTCAAATATTGTGCTTTTGTTTAATTTAATGGCACTGTGAATATATATTTGAATATATATTTGTATATTTTTGTATTTTTGTGATATAAATATTGCACATTTAAAGGAACACTCCACTGATTTTAAACATGAAGTTCAGTTTAGTCATCATGAGAAGTGCTACTCAGCGTGTAAAAACAGTTGTATAATGTCTTCTGTGGCTCTGAAGGGACCTTTCCAAAGTTTGAAGAAACACCCTAAATGATATCATCGGGGGGTCCAATGAAATACACTGTTAAGTTACATTATGGGCAATGTAGTTTTTTCAGTTTGAACCATATTAGGGACTAAAAGACTGACATTTTGATCATTTAAAAAAATGTATCTACCTCTTCTGAGTCCCCCAATTTTGTAGAGGTGCAATGACAAATAGCTGGAATACCACTATCAAGTAATAGTTTGACATTTGGAAAATACATTTGGAAATCCTCTCTCATATTTACCTGTTAAATATACGGCTACAGTCAGCCGCCGGTTAGCTTAGCTTAAAATAAAGACAGGAAACAGGGGAAAAAAACAGCTAGCCTGGCTCTGTCCATTCCATTCCATTCTCCAAACCGCTTATCCTGTTCAGGGTCGCGGGGTCGCTGGAGCCGATCCCAGCTGACATTGGGCGAAGGCAGGGTTCACCCTGGGCAGGTCGTCAGTTTATCGCACACATATAGAGACAGACAACCATTCACAGTCACACCTACGGGCAATTTAGAGCCTCCAATTAACCGATGGTGCATGTCTTTGGACTGTGGGAGGAAGCTGGAGAACCCAGAGCGTGAACCCACGCTGCCACGGGGAGAACATGCATGAAATAGAAGCACTGCCCGGGATCGGGGATCAAACCCGGGCCCCTCTTGCTGTGATGTGACAGTGCTAGCCACTACACCACCGTGCAGCCCTGGCTCTGTCCAACGAGGACAAAATCTGCTTACTAGAACGTCTAAATCGCTCACATTTACACTTTATATCATGTTTGTTTATTACGTAATGAAAAAAAAACATATAATAACTGTAAAAACCAGCATTTGTTCATTAATATTTGACCACTCTGAAGAGGACCATTCGTCACATAGAGCGCTCTCTATAGAAGATTTCACTACTGATACTTAAGTACAACTTCTTTTATCATGTTGTATCTGCATTGTCACTGTGAATGTCATTTTTATGGCCGATTGGAGTCTGGAAACAAGACTGAAAAGAAACCTAACACATTTTTATTTCGCCAAGTGTGGGGTTCTTAACAGTACAGTATCATGTAATGGGCTGTCAGCATTCTATTCAATAATTTACTCTTTCCAAACTTCAGTGGAAACATAATATTTTACATCCCTTTGAATGTCTTGTGTAGTGCAGCAGAGCGTAATGTCGACTTTCATTACCAGACTGGGAGTTTTGAAAGAGTAAACCTTGGAGTTTACCCAGACAGCCTTGTTGAAATTTGCTGTGTTCATTAACATTAAAAAAAAAAAAAAAAAAGAAAAGAAGTCACTCACTGTCATTGTCACTACCCATAAAAAGTGGAGCCCAAAGGACATTAAGTGGAGGATTTATGACTGCCATTTATTTGAGTGGAGGGCTGCTAAACCTTATGAAGTCTCCCTTGGCGCTGTAAGGTTTTGCTTTCTCTGTCTCGCTCTGTTGGTTTTTTCCCTGTTGCTTCAGAGTGCCTACAATTTCCCTCTCTTTATTTTCATTGGCATTTAAAGAGCTCGGTGCTCTGTTGAATGTAGTCATTCAATAGTGAGCTTTTCAACACACACACACACACACACACACACACACACACACACACACACACACACACAAACACATTAGAACACACGTATGCACACACACAAAGAAAGCAGCCGTGAACATGCAGAGAGTAGACCCTGACTCTCCTGCTCAATGCCACAGGATGATGGAACCCAGCAAGTTTCAAACGTACACCAGGTCTGAAAGCATTTCTCCCTGTCTATGCTTGTCATTGTTGGAAGGCATTAATTGATTGGCTTGGTTTCTATTCCCTTTTGTGAAGTGGCTTTAGTCCTGGCTTTATGAAGGTTGCTGAAATCCATTCAGACCATTCTCTTTGCCTGTTGGAGCAGATTGCAGCATCGGAGCTGCCGCTGTCTCCACCTTTATTGGTGGAAATCGCCCTTGCACGTTTTAATCTGCCATCTCCTGGGGTCTCATATCACTTTATGGCTTTATATGTCTCATCAGGTTTTATATTCTAAAATCGTACAAAAAAAATGTTTGGCTGTTCAGTCAGACTACAGATCTTTTTGTTCTTAGATATTTCCAGCCAAATGAATGAACATATGAGCCTTGTGCGTGCGTGTGTGTGTGTGTGTGTCAGTATGAAATAGAGTCAGTCTTCAGGATAAAATTGACCACACATGAGATCAAAGCGTGTTTGTGCAGAAGCATTTTATGACCGGCTTTTTTTAATGCAGAAGTGTGACAAGATGCTGAGAGTCTATGTACACACTCAAAACTATGTTCCAGTAATTAAACGTTTAGCTGTTTTTCCTCCCATAAAAAAGGCAACATAGACCTTGAGGCTATCAGGATTGAAGGAGCGGGAGGGGGAGGGGGTAATTGGGAGGTTGGTTTAAGAATCAAATCATCAAAAATAGTGACATTACTCAATTTGTCTCGTGTAATCTGCAGCTTTCAGCGCCTGCCTTTTTTCTTTTTTGATAAACAGTCACACAAACGCACACGCAAAAACAGCTCATGCAGATGGTCCTATATCCACATCTGGCGACAGCTGGAGTTGTGAGCACATCTGTTCAGTCCTAGGTGGAAACAAAGAGGGTTGCTCCTGCTTTAATGCTGACCTTCTCTTAAATGTTTTCCACTTTTCCGATATATTGTAGTACCACAGCAGCCTAAATCCAACAGCGGCGTTGTTCTCTTATGTTCCCCCTACTCAGAATGGTATCACGCTCGCCCAAGGGGAACAAATGTCTGCCCAAATCACATCGTTTACACTCTCATACACACCGTTTCCCCTCCTTCTTTGTGTTCTTGCTTCTGAGCCTCCGCTTACTTTCCTCCTTTGTTCTTTTACTTCTATATTCGCTCTCTACTTTTCCGTCTCCCTCCTTTTTATGTCACATGTTATCAAGGCAGCTGGTGAAGCGTCTTGAACTGCCTCGTTCTGCGGACCACAGACTGGCCATAAGATCAGCATATGTGTGTGTGTGGGAGACACACGCCAAGTCATCATTTCAGTAGCTGCAAAGGTTTGTGGTCATTTTGATGACATGTTGCCTTTCGAAACCACCTCTGCATCTCTGTAAAACAGACATATCTCCGTGCTGTGTATAGGCAGGTGGCAAAATAGATTGAAAAGATGCACAAAGTTTGAATTTGAAATTTGAAATACAGCCCAAGACGCAGTGGCCTGTCACTTACTTATTTAATTTCACTCTCCCGTTCTTCCTTCTGGAGATCCATGAGACCTATTTCCTTTCTCCTCCATCACCTTCTACTTCTCTACATTTTACTTTTTACTTGCTCCATTTTGCAATCAATCTGCTGTTCATCTTGTCTAATGAGCTCATTAGAGTGTCTTAAGCAATGGTGATTGATAATAATGGCTTAGAAATGTCCCATTGATTTACTTCTATATCAGGCCTGTAAAGTAAAGGCTCTCTGCATTAAACTCATAGGTGAACTGAACTCTCTTGTCTATCGCTTAGTCCTTTGTTATCAACTCAACTGCTCTTCCTCTGCTCCAGTTCATGATGACTGAACCTGTTTTTTAGTTAACTCATCTGCTCGGCCTGGTAATAAACATTTCTGTAAAGTTGTGTGAAAATGCATCAGGATATATCAACGACCCGTTTGCAGCATGTCTCCTTCAACAAGCTTAAATAAAACCCTGTGATAATTTACATGTTTACAGAGGCTGGTGAGTGAAACCGAATGTTTAACAGTAGACATCATATTATTCCAGCCAATCAAAACAAAGGAGACGTGTTCCAGTTGGTCAGTTTGCTGGAAGTCTTTAATTTTTATGTCTGGGCTTTTTAACAGCCTTGACTGATGGAGCCATTTGACTTTAACGCTGTAAGAGCTACTGTTTCGTAAAGCAGGCAGGTTTTTGAGGCCACTGGCAATATGTCTGAGGATATTTGATGTTTGTGTGTTAGCATTTGTATGCGTGTGTGCAAGTGAAAGAAGGAGAGAGATGGAAATAGAAAGAGAGAGAAAAGGGTCGGGGGTCCTAATGATAATTTGGGAGGGGGTGTGTGTGACAGAATTTGCACCCACATGAATAGCGCACAGTCAGCATGCAAGCTCAAATCACTTCAATAGTTTCACATCAACCAATTTAATGGCACAATCCGGGGCCAGTGAAGTTTTTATTCCAAATCCTGTCCATAACCTAATAGCCTTTGAAAGTCTGCCACTTCCCCCTGGCTGACAGGTTGTGCATTTGGATCTAATTGAATCCATTTACATCCTGCACAAATGGAAAGCACATGGAGGCCTACCACCTGGTTCTGATCAGCTACTGAGTTGGGAGAACCACGCTCTTCGGAGTACGCCCGATGCCAGCAGGGGATACACTACAGAGCAAAGTGAGAGGGAGAGGAGGAAGACTGAACACCTTTTGATATTACTCTTGGCTCTAATTTAATTCAGTTTGAGTTCAGTTACCTCCTCACATTTCCGTTTACTCCTATCAGTCTGGCAGACTGTGGTCTTTTTCCAGTTGTGTAATATTTTACCACAAGGGGGAGTCCAGAAATATACACTCATGTATAACTGTGTCTGCTAATGTGGAGCTGCCAGCATTCATCTACTGTACAACAGAAAAATTAGAGTTGTAGTCTACGAGACTTCAAGGTGCAGTGTGACATCTGTGCCTAATTTTTTCTGATTTAATATTAGATAGAATATTAATGATTACCACATGTTAGTCACACAAAAACATCTCAGGGGGTTGGCAAAATACTGTAACAACTAGCCTAATAAAATACTTTAGTAAATTAATTCCTTAATTAATGTTTCCAATGTGGCTACAAAGGTGTGTAATAATAGTTTGAAGGCTGATTAGCAGCATTTGCTGGTGAATAGGATTTGACAATGAACAATTTTGAGTTTTCAAAGCATCGTGAGAGAACTGACAACTAACCCAAACTGCAGGTGTGTTGCTAAAAAAAAAAAGCTTATAGTGTATTTGATATGGTATTCAAACTATTGCAGTCTATGACAAACACTGACAAACTGCACCGACTAAGATGAACAGTGGACAGTGACAACAATGTTCCTAATAATTAGCATACAATCTAATATTATACAACAGCAACGTTTTAAACGATTATCTAGTTAGTTGAACATTGCAGTCTCTTGTCATAAGGAATAGTTTGACATTTTGGGAGGTGCTTATTCGCCTCCTTGCTGAGAAGATCAATTGTCCTTTGACCATTGTTATGTAATGTAAAGTAAATATTAGGCAGCAGCTGGGTAGCTAGCTTAGGACAAAGACTATAACGGTAAAACCACAACTTGTCATTTTTTTTAAGAAAATGAATACGGCCATTTCCCAGCACTATTCTTATTTTTAGCTTTTCATTTATTTATTTTAAATACGTATGTTGTCTTTCTGATATTTATGACACTGCAACTGTCATAAATTATTGCAGGTGGGTGTCCACGTCATGACTGAAACGTTCCTGCATATGCTGGTGGGTAATGGCATGAGGAAAGTTGTGTTTTTGAGGATTTGTTTAAATATGCATCGGCTCAGGCTTTGCATGTGGCCTAGATTCATGTGTCTCTGCAAATATAGTGAATGGGGGCGATGAGTAACATCATGACCTTCATCAGGACCCCCTTCGTGGTCCATCCCAGCCCCACCTCTCCAAACATCTGGTTTGACCATCTCTAACCCAAACCCCTGCCAGCCACCCCCGCCTGCACCTCATCAATCCTCTGTGTCATCATTGCCACACTGCTGGCTATCGCTAAAGTAAGCCATGACGCAAAGACGTGAAAATGATGAATGGACTTTTCCGGACAGGAAGCGCTATGGCTGAAGAGACACCCTACCCTCACTCCGATCCATTTTTCACTTTCTTTCCTCTGCCACGTCTCTCTCTGTTGTCTGTCCTTCTTGAGTCAATAGGAGACGAGAGATCATGTTCTACAAATATAGCCCTCCAAAATATTTGGTTGCATTTATTTTTTTCCTCAAGAAAGTTCACTCCTCACAATGCATGGCTTCGAAAAGACCAACCATTTTTCTGTAATAAGTATGTTTTAAGCAACACTGAGGAACTGAAGACACTGACCGGATAAAGGGAACATTTATATACACTAAATTCACACGATCATTGTTGTATTTCATCCATCTGCGTCCCACTTTTTCCAGTTTTGACTATCAAAAACGTTACTTCTCTCCGTGTTTACACAATTCGATCTGCGACTACTTTAGTCCTCACATCCACAACCATCAGAGTTACAGGGAACCTTGGGACAACTGTACTGTCCATTGTTGTGTCTGCCTACCCATAACATGTCCATTCACTTCTGGACAATACAGTCCATTAACTATTATATGAGTTGCTGTAGTTTTTTGGTTGTTGATGTGAACAGAAGTCCCACTGTGTTCCACGAGAGACATAATCAATCTCAATTGCCACAACCATCGGTTACAACTTATGCTCTGAGGCTTCTGTCCCTGTGCGCTGTGGAGTTTCTCGTAATGGCTCATGACTGAGATATTCATCTTAAACTTTGGTCAGACATGGTTATTACCTTTATAGATTGTAGTAATTTTCTCCGTCATATGCCTTATGATTTTAATGTTACAGGGTGTGTCAGGATGTGTGTCAAGGCTTCAGGCGCATGTTTTCGAACAGAGCCAGCACTAAAAGTCCTTCCATAGTCATCGCTTGCATTTCGCCTTCATGAACTCTAGCTTCCAATATCAGACCAAAGAAACACTCCCTTGTTTCAATGTTCCTTCAGGGCAAAGTGGCACTGGTAGATATTTAAGGGATTTAAGCCTCCTTTGTTTAGGGGACTGAAGCCACTTCTTCCCTATGGCCCCCGAAAGCATAGTATAGCAGCAAAATCATTGAGCGCTACTACTAATATCTTCATCATCTTTATAACTGATTTAAGACAGGGAAAGAGTTTTGTTTCCATCAAAGAAGTGATGAATAACATATCCACTGAAGTTAAATACATGTTTTTTTGACAACATTTGTTTTCGAAGCCTTTCAAAAATGATTCTCCATGGAGTTGCACAGTTTGTCTGACATCAATTATTTCAAATAAGACAAACTGCTCTCGTTAAACACGCCACACACAGCAGGATAGATGTGAATATTCAATAAAAAAACCTAAAACTGCAGGTTAACCACTCCCTCAATGTAGATGTTTTTGGTTCTCTTATTAAATTTCAGTTATCTTTAAGAGACATTTAGAAACATATTCCTCCATATTCAAAGACTCTCTTTCATATAATTTGATTAGTGGACCAGGATTACAGCCATCCCTCCCTCATTTACTATTACCGAGAAGAAAAACAATTAAGCCATACATGTTAGCTATCAAGGAGACAAGGCATCCATGCACAGGCACACCAATGGATAAAACACACACTCACATAGACACACACACACACAAGTCTCATTTAATCCTTTATGATGCGCCTGGAATTTGTAATGATTTTAATTAGGAAAGGTGCAATAGGAGTCTACTCCGTGGCAATGCTGACACTCCAGGGTGCCTGAAGCCAATTAAAAATATGTGCTGATCAAACAGCCTGCCCTCGCCATGCACGACTATCCCCGGAGCCTCTGCTTGCTGCAGAGGGACGGCCAAGCTCAGGGCCTCCTGCTCCCACCGAACAGGCTCCACTCGACACTCTCCTCCCTGAGATGTGGTTCAAGGCTCAGCTTCATCCATTAGCTACATGCTACGGTGGGCAACCAGCGGCCGAGCAGCCCCATAAGAGGAATCCATCAGTTCGAAATCAAACGTCTGTGAGAAAATGTCCCACACCCATTTGATCCCCACAGAGATCTTTTTTTTTTTTTTTGCACAAGGGAACTGACTCAGCCCAATTTTCCCTCACATTCTGAGTGAGAACACCACATTAAATTAGAGTTATATGACAATTTAGAGTGACAATTAAGCCTAGTATTAATTACACTGTTCCTTTTGTTTCGAGCAATCCCTGTGATGTTGCCAGACCCAGGGGTTCCCAAAATAGAGACATTTAAATGAATCCGAGAGCGACTTATATTTTCCAAATGTTAATATTCTTGAGGAATCCTTCATCTCTGTCATATCCTTTCCCCTCCTCCCTCTGTGAAGTCCCTCCTCTCGCTATCATTAGGCATCTCTGTCCCTGGTGATTAATGATACTAATGAACATGTGCAGCCATTCACTCTGCCACACATTATTCTGTCCTCTGGCCTAGGCCATGTCTCATGTCCTCCTCAGGACAGAAGTACATGGCTCTCTGGTCATATTCAGCCAAACAATGATATTAACTTATATCTTTTGCAATATCTGTGTCAGAGGGGCAAGTGGCATGCTGGCACACAGGCCTATGCAGAAACACGCTTACCCTCATTTTGAAACAACAACAAAGGTATTACATTTCTGGATAAAAAATGACAATGAAAAAAGGATAGAGAAAAAAATGATTGCATGGCACAGATTAACACTTTACTGCATTTAGACTACACTTTTAGTTGGCTCTATATTTGTTGCCAAATAATTCTCAATACCTATCTAGTGCTTTAATCAAATATGACAACCTACTGTTATGACTGATCTGCAGAAAGACGCATATTGTTTTTGTGGAGCCTGGTGATATGGTGTATCGCTCTCAATTTTTATCTTTTGCACTTTTTGTCTCTTGCTTTGTTCGGGTTTATCTGTTTGGCAAATCTGATATTAACATTCAAACGAGCCTAAAAGGTTTTGAAAAGTCATGTTTGTTAAAAGCTGGAACAATCAGAGCATAATACAATTTTTTCAACCTGAAGGGTTACACCGAGGGTTTCTATAGAGCACATGTTGCTCATTGAACCGACTGTGTCCGCTCTGTTGCATCTCTTCTCTCCTTCAGCATTGTTGCAATTATCTGGAATTGTTAAACTTTTATCTTTGGCACCTGTTGAAGGTTTGTCAGGTGGGCAGCGAGAGCGATAACTGCATATTTAAAGATCCATAAAAAGGCCCTCATATCTCTGGGAGTCGTATCAGCCGGGACACTGAAATACAGCGCATCACTTTTATGTCGGGACCACAATTGGGATGTGAAATTAATATGACAGAGGGGCCATCTGCTATAGGGGGGCACAATGGCAAGCAGGAAAACTAGTTTAGGCCTTACAGAGGACATTTTTAATTGGGCATTTTATATAAAAAGCATATACATGTCATATAAACTGATTCGTTGGTATGATGGCTGAGCTGGATTTATGACAGCAAGCAAAGAGACATAGGGAGAAAGAGAGAGAGAACTGCTTCGAATAAGAAAGTAGTGCACGCAGACAGCTGTGCACTGTAGTTATTACTTTACAATCAATGCACTACATCAGATAACTGTGAAGCTATATGCTCAGTTTTACTCTGATTGTTTAAAAGTTGCTTGTTGTCAGAAGCAATTTGAACATGCTCTGACTTCGTGCTTGTTACTGTTGTTGTTGTTGTTGTTGTTGTTGTTGTTACTGTATACAAGCATCAACAAAGGCTTTTAACCAAGCCACACATTCTTAGTTCGGGCCGTAGCCTGCTGTGCTGTAAGGCCTGAATCAGTGAATCCCTATTGATCATTCATCAGTCACTGGTAGCCCCTGCTCTCAGCACCTTCTTGACTCAGTTTGCAGAGAGATGGATGATTGGAGGATGGTGCCATGGTTATACTCTGGGTTCATTTTCTGGCCTCAAACGTGCGCCTGTCAAGTTTTTCTACTCCGAGGTTTACACTAGTGATTTCTCTGGGTGGTCCCAACACAAAGGTTTGGTGGCAAAGTTGAAATTTTAACATTGTTTGTTTAAGTGTAAAACAAGTTTTGCAGCTCACGCCTCTATGTTATCCCAACAGCTGTAATATGGACATTTATTATTCTTTGCAATAATTATCCAGTGTGATTATCTCCATATCAGATAATATGACACCGTAGCTATAATTTACAGTTCAGGGAATGTAAACTGTGATTCACACACGTTTCAGTCTCCATACTTCCTGGTAGTCTGGTTTCCAACGTCTATCTGCTTGCTGAGGATTTTAGCAGTCTGTTAACAGTCAACTTGAAGCAGGCTCTGCTGCATAACACAATCTCTCTCATGTCCCTGTATAAGCAGGACAAATACATAGCCTTACACCATTCCACTGCCAACAGAATTCCTGTGGTGTTATTTATCCGTCAAACTTGCAAGATAAATCAGAATATCTTAATTAATCAGCCCTAACACGCATTCAGAGTGATGTGAGTTGCGTAAAAGGAATGCAAAGGTATGTGTTGACGAACAGAGGAAGAAGACCTGGGTCTTGGAGATACCAGACTTGTGTGTGGGACCCTGAACTGATCTACATGATCTCTGCCCAGTCCAGTCATGTGATGCTTATGCAATGTTCCACCAACCTGCAGCTGGGGGAGAAATCAATCTCACCACAAACCCTCTTTTATTCTCTCAAACAAGAGCTTTTTAGTTACTCTAGCCATCTCGGTCACATGACCATTGGAGCATCATGCAACCCCCCCCCCCCCCCGACCCCACCCCCACCAGTGTCGTCCAGCACCCCTCACTGCAGATGTTGGATAACAACATGGCTGATGAATTTAATAATGGAGGCACAATTTTGCTCTTGTGTTAAGCCTTCGACAGCTGTGTTAGACATGCAGGATGTATAAGACTTGGTCAAGGAACATAATGACTTAATGTATGAGACAATAGAGCTATTTGACCAACCAAAGCTGTTTATTAGTTCATCTTATATTTATATTATATATTATAATATCAGTGCATTGGTATTTGAATGCAACATCACATACATGGTCATGTACACATCCATATATAAGACAAATAGGCCTATACAAATGGGTTAGATTGGCATATATTCAGATCTGTGATTGCTGCTGAATTGATAGATTGTTTGTATTAGCGTAGAATAGCACAAGCAGCCTCCAACTAGTGATGAACTTTAGAAATGTTGTCACTTCCATTGTGGGTCTGTAGGGCTGCAGGGGAAACATTCCTGGACTCCTGAGGTAATGAGGGGGTTAAAATAGGATGTCAGGTTCCCTGGGTTGGTGAACTTAAAGGTAAAGAAGGGCAACATGCCAGAGGATGTCAAGTTGCAGGTTAGGGCAAATGATTAGAACTTCCATATATAAAGACAAAAACAATGCATGCTTTGGGACCGAAGCATGATCACTGCAGCAGAGGGTCTTTTACATTTTATCTATCTGTTTATTTATTTATTATTTTGTCATGGGCACAAAATATACCCTTTTATCCCAAAAATATATATATTTTTTATATTTATATATCCATTTATATCATTTTTATTTTTTTATTATCTGGTTCTCCATTGGGTGCTGCATTGTCCACCGTCTTCTGTAGGCACTATTGCTTCCCATGGTCTCAGTGATGTCAGTCAGAGAAAGACTTGTGAATTAAGGAGACCTGGTTTGAAACAGACTATCTTTGGCCTATAGCTATCTCAAACAAGTTTGAGCTGCCACTGTTAGCACGGGTTACATCTCGACGAGCATTATCTAAAAAATACAAATACTTGTATTGGTGTGGTGAATGAAGATCGGAGTTCTCTTGAAGTGAATAGAGATCCATATTGCAGCACCA